>JAVSBS010017420.1:14080-60333 GCA_033124195.1 Coracias cyanogaster | reverse complement strand
ACTCTGATGAAGTTTGCTCTTCAATTCTGCCACCTCACTTGGATCCTGCTCCTGACCCATCTCATGGCCCATCTTACTCTTTGTCCTAAGCCGCATCCAAGTTGAGACCTCAGCACCCGTCCCCCTTGCTCAGGCTCGTTCAGATCCCAATGCTCACCTCCTGCAGCATTCCCCACGCTGAGACTTGGGAGTGAAATTGCTTTGGGAAAGACTCAATATTCTCACATCCCTCATCTGAAGGTAAGGAAGGTTGTACCTCAAGAGTTGGGGGCCACAGCCAGTATTATGCCATAGGTCTCTTGCCATTCAGGTCTCATAGTGACAACCAGACAGTCTTCAGCATGTCTTCAGTAGCTGGCCAGTGCCATGCAGATAGGCACACTGAGGTTATGTATGCCAGAAGAGATGAGGGTGGCTCTGAAGAAAACCATTCAGCTTTCACCTGGGGTAGAGAGAGAGACCTGCCACAGATTTTATAACTTCTGTGAGGGGCCAGAGTTCAGAACTTCACTAGCCCCATGATACTTCATGCTTTGCTATCTACATCTCTCTCATCTTCTCTTTCCAAGACACGGAGGGTGTAACACAAGGTGTTGGCACTAGGTGACCACTGTGTTACAATGCCAGGGATTTTGCTTAAGTATCTTGTAGGAAACAGAAGAAAACTTTGCAGATTTACCTAGGTAGTCCTTATAAATTATCCTGTGAAACTGGAGACAGAAGATTCTGTGTTGAGACCCATTTTCAGTCTTATACGTTCCTTCTCTCACAGAACTTCTTTTTGAGAAGCTATCACTTTTCAGCAAGCACCATAAGTGCATTGCAAGGAACCTTATCAGCTGACATTGCTCTCATGATGCTCATGTTTCATTCAGTGATGCTCCTGGTGGCCACCACACTGTGTCATTGCTTCTGAAAGGCTTTTGCTCTATCAGCACCCATATATGCTGGAAGCTTTTCCTACATCAAGGGCTCTCTCTATACTCTGAGCTTAAAAATGGACAAAGGAACAGGCACACTCATCCCCCCGATGTGTGCATTTTCTGTGCATGCTGTTTGTGGCCTGCTGTGGAAGAGCTCAGACTCTTGGGAAGTGAAGCACTGGGTGAAACTCAGACACAACAGGCTAAGCCCTTTGCGGGCTGGAGAAACAGGAACCTGCAGGAAAATGCCATGTTGCCCGGGCTCTCCTACCTCTACAGCAGTGCTCAGCTAGCAGCATGGACATAATCTGAACATCCTTCATTTCTCTCTAGATGACTCCCTCTTACATATATTGCATATGACTATTGCATTGTAGATAGTTATCTTTCACTTCCAAACTTCTGCAGCTAAATAACCATCTGGGGATGGATTTGTTCTGCACACAGCACATCAGCTGGTCCCATTACATGCGATTCAAATGCTTTCCATACTGGTAAATCTCTCCTTTTCTTTCATTTCCAGCCTCTAGCCATACAGTCAGAGATTGTTTCATTCACTGTTTGAATCCTGCAACCGAAAGTGAAATATTCTGCAATTCAGGACAGGTCAGACCGTAGATTTTCCCACCAACTCAAAGCCTTGCTTTGAATTAGATGGAGATGAATTAGAACTGGGATTATAGCAGGGTATAAAAGAAACCCTTCATGCTCCATAAAAGCAGCCCTGCAGTGCAGCAGGGCTCTGCACAAGGGTGCTAACTCGTCACACAGCATGCCTGCAAGCTGCACTGCGCAGTCTGGGCTGGACGTGGAAAACAGGACACAGGGAGCATTGCTCAAGGCTCACTGTGACTGAAGGGTTATCATCCAACATCTACAGAAGAGTTTTCCTTTCCCAAGGAAAGAAGAAGACCAGCAGACTTCTGTCTGCCATGCATGCCTCTGCATGGCACAGCGTGCCTCTGAATCAAGAGATCAGTTTTCTGTAACTCTCTTGCTTTGGGCTTGGGCACCTAATATCTGGCAATTGCTTCACTTCTTTGTATGTCCCGGCTCGATCATCCCATGACCTTCCTGTGCTAAGGGCTTAGAGGAATTGCTATCAGTTGTGCCTGGAAATGGATGCCAATAAGGGTCACTGAAAAACTGCAGAAAGGGAGCAAGAAACATAGAATCACAGAATCATTTAGGTTGGAAAAGACCTCCAGGATCATCAAGTCCAACCTCCATCACAACATCTCTCTGACCACTAGACCAGGGCCTGAAGTGCTACATCTACTCGTTTTTTGAACACATCCAGGGATGGTGACTCCACCACTTCCCTGGGCAGCCTGTTCCAATGGCTAACCACTCTTTCAGTAAAGACTTTCTTTCTAATATCCAGTCTAAACCTCCCCTGGCACAGCTTGAGGCCATTACCTCTTGTCCTGACAGTAGTTACTCGGGAGAAGAGACCAACACCTCCTTTTAGGTAGTTGTAGAGGGCAATGAGGTCTCCTCTCATCTTCCTCTTCTCCAAGCTAAACAATCCCAGTTCCCTCAGGTGCTCCTCATAAGACAAGTTTTCCAGACCCCTCACCACCCTTGTTGCCCTTCTCTGCACTCACTCCAGCACCTCAACGTCCTTCTTGTACCGTGGCGCCCAAAACTGGATGCAGTACTCCCCTGGTATCTCATTGGCATTTTTGAGGGATGTTGGGGACGGTCCCAATCTTGCCCAAAGCCTTTTGTTCTGTTTCTCAAGCAGCTTCTTCATTGAATTTTTTCATGTATGTGCCCAGGCAAAAACATGGTGGGAAGTAGCTGTGCTCAGCTCAACTTAGTCCCTAGGCTGCTGGGACCTGTGGCATGCCTGCTCTTCCCTTAAAGTAAGGAAATATGTCGTTCCTATCAGTCAATGAAACAAATATGGAAGCCAGAGAGGTTGTGGAGTCTCCTTCTCTGGAGACATTCCAGACCCACCTGGATGCATTCCTGTGTAACCTAGTCTAGGTGATCCTGCTCTGGCAGAGGGGTTGGACTTGATGATCTTTCAAGGTCCCTTCCAACCCCCTAATATTCTGTGATTCTGTGAAGCCCTACTCCTAGCCAAACAAGTGATCCTCAGTCCTAGTGACCAAAATCTGCTGTTGTTTTTGTCTGTTTCCAGAAAGTATCTTCACCCACTCTTGACCCCACAGTGCTCCTCGTTGCTCCCTGTGTCTTTATACAGAGTGGCAGGAAGAAGAGATGACAGAGAAAGGATGACAAGCCAAAGCAACATTCTCAGTAGTATGCAGTACGCAAAGCCTTTCTGCTTCGGTTTATTCCAGAAACAGGATCTATTGAAGCCCTCTGTCCCTGCAGTACAGCATGGCCATAGTTGTAACAGGCCGCAGGTTCTCTCCTGAGTTTGCAAAGGCTTAGGAATGAGGCTTGTCAAGATTTGCTTTGCCTGGACTTTTATTGATCTGCCTGATGCTTTGTTTAAATTTGATTTAGCTGTAGGAACATTTTTTTTTTCCTTCCGACCAGGTGGCTATGGCTGATTTGTTTTACTTGGTTTGTCCAACCACAGTTCTGTATAGATAGCAGTAACAAGTAGCTCTTCTGTGCACCACAAGGTGCTCAAGACTCCATCTTAATATGCTAGAATTAATTGAATTAATCATGGGCCTGGTGGGACCGCAGAGGCCTTGAGAAGTGAAGCCACAGGATGCGGTGCAGAGGAGGCATTGCATGGTAAGAGATGGAACACAGACTTGACTCTGGAGACCTCACAGATACAAACTCACCTATGGTTGATTTAAAAAATGCAGACACAGAACCAGACAAGAATGGTTTTAGGGGTAGCAAAAAGGACAAACAAATACTATCTTACATGTATATAATCAATGCATACAGTAGATTTGGATGTAAAATGGAGTTTCAATCCAATGAAGAAAAAACAAGGTGTAAAAGCATGCTAACAATTATAAAGCAGACCCCCAGAAGATTCTAGAGTAAGGAGGAAGAAACCATCACTATCGGTCTCACATTCCTCCCACGGAAGGACTCCAGATGCTGATGATTGCCAGTAGCACCACCAGCAGAATTAAACCACCAACCTTAGGATCCAGAGGAGCAAGGGCAAGGGGAGCATATCACCAGGAATAGGGGTAGAAGCTAAGAATTGTGTGAGTAACAGTTTTAAATATTATTATTACTACTCTTGAAACTTTTTCTGCATAGGAACATTATTTTTCTGTAATAAGTAAGCCTGGACTAATAATGATCTTTTGAGTGCTATGATTTCAGTTACACTAAAAATATTTTTTTTCCTTTGTATATGAGGTACATTTTCCTTTTGCTCAGAAACAATATTTTGAGCAAAACACTGTCAGATTCCTGAGTAACTCAGAAACACACTGTATTTCTCACAGGCTCACAATAACCAAATCACTTTGTGAGCTGAAATCACCATCAAAATGTGAAAAATGCATCTGCCCAGGAGAGGCCTAAAGAACCCCTTGGTCTCAGCTGAAATGATACATAGTGTTTTGGGTAAAATAAACTTTTTTTCAATTTCACCCTTCAAAACTGTTCCTGCTCCCTTAGATGCTCCCTCTCGGAGTCAAAACTGATTCTGCTCACCTTCTAGACTGCACTTTGGCCAAGAGGGAAGTCACAACAAATACCTTATGAGTTAGGATACATTATTTTTAGCCACAGATCAAGATCTAAAGAAATAAACAGAAACTCCCAAGCTCCTAATCTTCTTCCAGTTCCTCAGTAAAGCTTTCCATGTTAATGTCTTCTTTCTAATGGATTTATAATGTCTTACAGATCCATTACGCTTGTAATAAAATTCAGAAGAGATGCATAGTCATCAAACATGTGCCTTCAGCTCCAGCTTTTCTAAACTTGTGGAAAAAACCAAAACAGGCCAGGGATAGGAGCCACCATAGCAGGCAGACCTCTGGCATTTAACACCACACAGAGATGAGCAAACCATATGAAGGACTCCCCTAGTCTTGTGCTGGGTTTCCTGGGCAGAATTACAAGGTAATCTGTAATTACAGATGTTTTTACACCCTGGACATCCTGGACCTGTGGTGTAGAGGTGATTGTCATAAGCCTGGTGACCATTCCTGAGTCTGGGATTTTTATTTCCCTCTTCCTTGGAGATACTTGCAGAATATTTTTCTCTTGATTTTTATGTGTCTCTGCACCAAGTTCAACTCCCTGCTCCTCACAGGACTACTTAAAACTAAACTGTATGACCGAGAGCATTGTCCAGATGATTCTTGAACTCTGTCAGGCTTGGTGCTGTGACCACTTCCCTGAGGAGCCTTATCTTAACAGCTGCAGCAGGTGAGGGTTGCTAGAAACCCATGGCAAAGACAGAGCAATTCCTGGTTCAGTGCCCAGTCCCACCTGTGAGCCGCTCTGTAAAACTGGGCTGTGTAAAGTGTGTGTTTTCCTGTACCTGCAACAAGGAAATAATGAAATCCGTGTAATTCCTGGCATATAGTAATGATTTACTAGTAGGAAAAGCCCCATGAGAGCTTTAGACAAAAGAACCTAGACACTTAAATACTAATTCACCTCTCTTCCAAGTACCTAAATCCAAGTTTTATATGCTTTGGATTAGCAACCAGAGAAACAAAATGTGTGTCTCCAAGTGCTCAACTAATGCCTGATCCAGGGCATGCTGCAGTCAGTGGGGACTTCCCTGTGCACTACAGCAGGCTTTGGATCTGACCCTGATCCATGACCATGGCTAATACCATGTGCAAATGACTACGTAGCAGCATTTCCACGCAAAACCACAGTAACGATGGGTGAAAACTGGACATACACTTGTTTATTCCAACCGCATGAAAACTGGCCCTAAACGGAAATGTCCGGGCTACAGACTTGAACATCCAGAACTCTGGAAGACGTGCTATATCTAGATCCACTTTTGTGAGTGGCTTTGGTGTGCTCTTTGGGTGACCCCAAGTATCATTTGCAGATGTTTAGATATGATACTTGACTCTGAATTTCTTTGTTTCTTTGCTAACTGAAAAAGAGGGTCCTGATTTGCTATGTTTTCCCTTTTTTCCTGTTAAGATGATGAGAAGCTATCATACTGAAATCCGTTGATTTATAAGATGTGTGGAAGCCCTTCTTCCTTAAACACAAGTTGCCATAAGGGCTGCTTAGTTCGTTTCTTTTCTCTGAATTCAATCTTGGTCAGGTCCTTGTGCCTCATCCACCAGGCACTGCCCACTCAAGCCCACAGGCCTCCATCCTCTGTGTCTTACCAGGGTGTTGCACAAGTCTGATTGCTTAATCCCACTTCCCCCCATTGCAACTGGCTCCGACCCCAGTCCTGGAGCATGACATCAGAGAAACGCTTAGATCAAAGCTCTCCAGCCGCCTGTGGGGTCTGGCCGTTAACCTTTTGTTTATGTACTTGCTGCGCAATAGAGGCGCTTCAGATACTGCCTTGCTAAACAAAGGCAGGCGTTTAAACGCCCTGCCTTGTGACTCTGGGCAGAGTGACTGCACACGCCGTTCGACTCTTTTCTCTGCAGAGATTAATGCTGGGATCTTAAACATCACGAATGCCTTCTAGACAATCCATTAACATCAGCGTCTCCTAAGTGGCTAGCCATACCATTCTTTAGAAAATAGGGATCCCTTCCTAATGCTTCGGCTACCAATCCCTTGATTTCCCGAGCATATAATCCTGTCTATTATCAGCTGTGGAGCATTTTACACCGCTACATATTTTTTTACTATATAATGAGCTCTGTGTGTGTGTGAGTGACATACAAAAAAAAAAAGCGAATATTGCTATTGCACTTACAGCCACGTATGAGCTGATCTGGTTAGACACGAAACGCAGACAGAAATCCGCCTCACCTCTCAAGCTAATTTTAGTCTCTCCCTCTCTTCTCTCTAGCTGTGTGTGTATAAAATCACTCGCAGTCTGACAGCGTTCCAGTAACCTGTGCCACGCGCAGAGCGGGATGTACTTACTAACCATCTGCTTGCATGGCATGGGTTAACTGAGCCTGTGGGATTGTGCTTACCTAAACAAAACCACTGCAGTGAGGGGAAAAACAATGAATGGGTGGAGATGATCAGCCCATGCATTCCAGCTAGTGCAGTCCAGGCAGCAATGACAGCCTGAAGGTTGCAGCAGCAGCGGGATCTGCATTCCAAGTGCACAGATCTTAAACTCTGGAGTGATTTTACGTGGAGCTGCTCTTTATTTGCTGAGCCATGGCCAGCAACCAGGCCAGCCTGCAGGATGATCAGAGCAGGCACTGCAAGTTCTTATCCTATATGTTCTACCAGGCTGTGAGAGATCACAAGCCTGTGTGGATGCTGGAAGACATGAGAACTATGGAATATTTTTACTGGGAGGAAAATGCCAGCCTAAGAACGTACTCACCTTCAGAAGCCCTTCTCTATGCAGTGGTGCATAACCACCTGCCTTATGCTCAGTATCTGCTGTCTCATTTTCCAGAGGAGGCTCTCAAGGTGCCTGGGGAACACTTCTGCTATTGCCCATCCTCTGCTCCTCACTTGGCCATGGCGGTCACATATGACAGAAGAGATATCTTGGGACTGATCATCAAAATTGCACACAAGCTCCCCAGCTTGAACTCCTACATCAATAGGTCTGGCTGCTTTCATCTGGAAGATGGGAAAACCCCCCTGCATCTTGCTTGTGAACTGCTGAGGTCAGAGACGGTCCTCATCCTCCTTGGGAATGGAGCTTCTCCCAGAATAGAGGACAGCAAAGGGCTTACCCCGCTGGACGTCATCCTGGAGCAGATGTGGGACTCCAAAGTCAATGTGGCATCAAAGAAGCTCTGCCTCGACTACCTCTTGCTCTTCATGCCCAACCCACAGTTTAAGATGCGGAAAGTTCTGCAGGAGCATCCAGACCACTGGACAGCTTTGCTGGGGGAAGACAAATTCAACAGCCTGGTGGGGAACACACCTGCTTCTTTATATCTGCAAGCTATGCAAACTATTCTTCAGACTCTTCCCCCTTCCCACTTCCCTAAAAGCATCCAGGAACTACCTATACCTCAGGCACTAAAGCCCTTACCATCCTATGGCAAAAAGCTACCAACAAAAAATGTGGTAAATGGTTTTCCTTGACTTTATATTCGCCGGGTCTTGGATTTTCAAAGGCAACTTGGGGGAGCTGGTCATCCACCACCCTCTGCATTTTAGTGTGATTTTAGTACTTAACTTATTAGGGTATGCTGGAAAATCCAATATTTTGTGACAAGATTTTAAATGTCTTTTCTAATTGATTGCAGGCACGGCACTTTTAAAGGCAAAAGCCTTCCTTGTTTTCTGTTCTGTTGTGCATGTGAAGGGTTAACTGTAGTCGAGACTGTGTTATGTTTGGTTTCTTAGCTGTCAGCTGGTATCAGTGTATCTGAATTCCCAATATGATAACTGTATCCTGTGTAATGTACCTGGGTAAAAAGGAACTAGGTGCCCAGTGGGATTTTCAAATGGTGTAACTATGGGACTGTGTTCTGCTAGAGCTGGAAGAAATACCATCCCATACCAACAGGGTTCAGACATCAGGTTTCCTTTCTAACAATGATCTAGCATTACCTAGTAATAACCAAAAAGTCCATGGCTGGTGCTGCAGGGCCATCAAGGCAGTCCTGCAGGTACTTGATTTTACTGAATGACTTTACAGCAGATCATAGTGTGGAGGGCATGAGCTCAGAGAGAGGCAGTGAGTGTATATTCCTAATGGGGGGGGGAATAAAGATTGGCAGAATAGCATCCTGTCTCACCTGGGAGTGAGGGGGTTAAAGGCAATCCCAACCCTGATGCCTCTACAGACTTGTGCAGTGGGGAAGGAACCATTTTCCCTGCTGTCCAGTAAATGAATGGAAATAAGAGCAGGGCCAGTGGAAGCCCTGTCCTTCAAAAGTGACATTATTTCTCCTTGACTTGTGTTTTAGGGCTGAACGTATCTCCCCAAGAGATGTAGCTCACTGACTTGATTTCCTAGTGGGTCTCAGAGCCGCTGGTGTTTGCTAGTTACCCTAAGCTGGGGTATGATGTTCTGCTGTGAAAAGTTGTCGCTTGTTGTCAATTAGAGTATTTTTTGCCACCCTGGTCCAGACTGAGGGCCTGGTCCTGGAAAACACCAAAAGTTCCCATGGAGTCCCGAGGGCACTGCAGGCAGGGTGTGTTGGCAGACGGCAGGGCTGCGGCTGCCCTGCTTTCTGGGGAGCTCCACACCTCACTGCCCAGGTGCTTCATCTATGTGATTCCTAGTGTAATGCCGTTGATATAGTATATAACAGTTCCAGTAATGATGACATACAGTTGCAGGGCTCTATAGCAATTAACATAATACAATTTCAATTATTGGCTATTCTCACCTAAAATCAAAACCCCTTCCAGCAAGGCTCTGGCTAAGAAAGGATGCGTGTTCACATCTCAGTTGCTCCGTGCAAAAATGGCTCGTGTCTCACCTGGCTCCTTCCCTGCCTGTGCCAGGGGGGCTGTGCTGAAGCCGTATCCTTTTTTCCATCAGCACGGGGAGCACTTCCCTCGGTCTATGCGCAGGCTACCTCCCGTGTGCCGGATGCCAGCCATGGCCAGCTGGAGATGTCCTGCAGGGCTATGCAAAGTGCTGGGCACAGCCAACTGGAACATCCTTTTGGAGACACTGGGATGCTCCTCCCAGACATCCCTTCCTGTATGCTGTGGAAGCAGGTCAGTGTCGCCCACGCTGTGCTAGGTGAAGATGCAGGCTCGCTTGTGAGATGGAGAAAATGTCAGCCCCAGCCCTAAAAGTGGCAATCAGGCCACGAAGGGGTTAACCCTTCTCCTGAAATCCCACATCCCTGGTGCTGCAGTGTCCTTCCACGCCTGTCCCCGGGGAGTTGCATGTCTTTCCCCACCTGTGTCTATTCCTCCTTGCGTGATGGGGGACGGTGTGGACAGTGGTGGAGAAATTCAGGGTCAACCTTGGGTGAGGGTTTTGCGGAGGGGCTGCTGGCTCGGCAGCCTCTGCAGCAGGCAAGGCTGTCACAGCTTGGGAAGCAAAGCAGAGCCCAAGGCAGATTTGCATTGTAAGCGGTGGCTGAGCTGCTCCTGCCAAACCCCGCAGGCTCCCCAGCCCTGGCAGCCCCCAGAAACCCAGAGCTGGAGGCAGAGGACAAAGCAGGTGCTCCGTGCCCAAGGCTGCGGAGGGCAACTACGCAGAGCAGGGCCCTTGTGGCACCCCTGGAGTCCGGAGGAGCAGGACTGGGTTTGTCCCCAGCAGCAATGCGGTATCTCATCCGGCTGTCGGTGGGTGAGAGGCGGAGGAGGCTGGTGATGGATATTATTAGAATAGTAATTAGGCCCTGGAAGCAGAGATCCCAGGGAAGGAGGGAAGGGAAATCATCAGCTGCTACTGCACTGGCTTGAAACCATGAGAGTTTGGGTGCCATAAAGAGTTTCAGAAAAGACAGGAGGGAGGGGGTGGCTTACAAATAAATCAGAGGAGGCGGGTTTCCTTGGCATTAATGAGGTATCGCTTTCTAATAAGGCAGGGGGCTGTGCCCTGAGAGCCAGCCCAACCTACTGGGTCAAAAATGGTGCAGGGATCTCTTGTTGACTGTAGTAGTTGTGGATCATTGCAAAGGTCAGGGCTCAGGCACTTCAGGTTTTATGGGTGGGTTTGTAGCAGGCAGCACGATGCCTTTGTCCATGTGGGAGACTACTCTCTATTCACTGGCCCAGACAGAGGAGAAGAGGTGGATTCTCAAGGAACTCAAATTCTGGACATATCTGCATCTGGTGCCACAGCCTGGAAGAAAGCTGACGGCCCATTGTTGGCCAACATGCAAAAGCTCTGGTGTGCACAGTGTGCAACAGGCAGCTGCCCATGCTGGAACGATCACTCCACAGCCCTCTTATTCCTCCTTTTCTGACTATTTAACAAGAGATCAAGTACCAGCTGGCCCTCAGCTGCTGAGCTACCGTTGAACCTCCACATGTGTTCCCACTGGACCAGAGTTTAGGGCCATTAGAGCTGCGGTGACAACTCTTTCCATGGCCTGTAGCGATACGAGTGCAGGATGGGGTATCCTGCTGGAATGGAGGAATCTTCTCCCTAAACCTGGTTTGCTTATCTTGTGGTGACCTGCCTGTTAGTTTGATAGCCCATTTGTCTTCCTGCTCAGTACAGTGACATTGCATCAGATATGGCCAAATCTACCTCAGCCCCGTCTGTGTTGGGTTTTTTTCTCCATTCTTTTCAAGCCAGCTCATTAGCAAGAGTAAACTCAAATTATTTTCCATGCTTCCTGCAACCTGACAGTCCATAGCCTTGAAATATCCCTGTGCTTGCATGACAAATATGTTAGTGACTTTGTTAATCAAGAAGGGTGCTAGGTGCTGTGCAGTGATGTTTACATTTTGCATACATACGTACTGAGTCAGGGTAGCCAAGATCGGCATTTCTGAACTGGGGGGAAAAAAATAAAAGCGAGAGAGAAAAGGGAGAGGGTAAAGTCTTTGCTAATCTTTGGCTTACAGGTTGGCTCTGCAGGTTAGATCATTTTAATTTCAGTTTCGAGGAGCAGCATCGTAAGGATCTGAGTTTTGCGTGTATGTGTGTGACTTCAGTTTCAATGAGTATCACTTCAGCGAGCACCTTGACGTGTGTGTGCGTGTGAAGGTGCGGGTCCCTGTGCATGTCTGTCTGTGTGTCTGTCTGCCCTCTCCTGGTAAAACTCATAACTGACAGTAGTTACTCACTCCAGTCCCTGTACACAGTCGTGATCAACGCCTTAAGCAAGCAGCCTTTTCACCAGATAAGCGTGTCCCCCAAGCTCTGTGCTGCTAACAGGTAAGGACATTTCTTCTTCTATAAAGAGGCAGCAGCTTTGCTCTTGAAATGGGTGTTTTACTCCTGAACACCAAGCACAAGGGCTTCTGCTCGCCAGCGACCACAGTCACCATCCAGCAAAGAGTTTGTGATAATGGCCACATTTTATTCTCAAACCTTTTTTTTTTTTTTTAAATAAAATCTATTAAACTTATATATTTGTCTTTCTTTTCTCTGGGCGGCCAGCAAAATTCAGCCACTGATGACCTCCTAACCCTATGCTTCTGTCTATTTCTGCAGCACCATTAGCAGGAAGGACAGGCCAGATTCTGACCTCTTTACACCCGAAGTAACGCTTTTTAAGTCAATTGCGTCACTCCTGATGTTTGTTGGTCTAAAGGAAAAGAGAAAGTATTTGTGCACTTACATTCATCAAGGCTCCATAACTCTGACTTCAGCATATAAATAAATGTGATGCTCAGTCCCTTAAAAACATTTTTCATACATTGAATGTGTATAGATCTATATTTTCCATCTCTCTGACACCAATGGGCATTCCCTTGGCTTTTTTGGAATCAGTGTGACAGTGACAGATGCTGTTGTTCACTGATTAAGACTGAATGTTGCCATGCCCAACTGCAAATGAATGTTCATTGTATGATATGACTTTCTGATAAAGCCATACTTTTGTAATTTTGGTTTCTCTTTTTTCAAGGAAAAAAAAAATCTTCCATATAATTGTGTTTGTACATTACTCGCTGCATGATTTCAGATGAAAAGATTGTAATGTGCTGGGAATAAAATATATATACAGACCCTGATATAATAAGGTATATTAGCTGTGAAAATAATTTAATCGGATTGTATTACTGTAATAAACTTGCAGTATAAACTTGATGTGTCTTTTATTAGCCAGTTGGTCCAAACCACCCACCAGTATTGCTTTTGCTTTGGCTCATCCTGGTGTTTGATGATTTCATTCTGACAGCTGAGCCATTACCTCCCAAAATGTGATCTGAGGAAGATAATATTTTCCTTCACAGGCTTGCAGTCTCTGGCTGTGTTGTCAGAGGGTGACCCCAAGAGATGAGGTGAACCCATGTTTCACACCTCTGCTGCAAGGTGGCGATGACTCAGAAGAAGGGGCTCAACTGGGGCGAATGGTAATTGGTTTTGGAGTTTTTCATCTTCTAGGTTTGAGTTCAGCTCCTGGCAGCTTATGACAAAGCTGTTTCCTCGAATATAGCGGTGCCCGCAGCCTCCTTTCTCTGGTTTGTATGCCATCAATAAGCTCCTTTCCCTCCTAAGGTTCTTCTCGGTATGGAGGGATGCCCTGGTAAGGCTTCCAGCACCAACTCCGACTTCTCCTGTAGGCTCGGCCACTTCTGAAAATCCTTCAGTAGATGTGCACCTCACACCATCTGTGCTCTCTTTGGGGTAACGATCCACTGACTTTTGTGCAGAAATGCAGGCCATGCAGCTCCTCTGCTGCCCTGCCCAAAACAACTGCCCAAAGCATTTCAGGTGATGGGTAGCTGTTCTTGATGATGATCACTCCACCACCAACTGCAGCAGTAGACCTCCTCAGTGTGCACTGGTTCATGCAAGCTACGACCAAAGGAGTATGTGCTTGCATAACAAGTTACTGGTTTCATGGGAGAATGCGGAGAGGGGAATGGTTCCACTGGTCTCATTTCAAGAAGACCAAGACTATCTCCTTGCCTTCACAGGGGGAGATTAAGCCCTGATGACTTCACCACAAGAACGCAGCCCCCCTAAAATGTTACGTTTTCCTGGCTTATTTGCTTCTACCTTTCCTGTATTTGAGAATGAGAATCTGATCCAGTTTCTCTCGTGCCCTGGCAGCTCTGCTGAGGCTGACCATCGGGGCAACTCCTTCTGCAGCTGAGGGAGCCCTGGGCTGATGCGTCGCTCAGAGCCAATCCCATCTAGGTATCAGGTTCTTTACAACAGTGGTTAGCTGTAGCCCACACACCAGCAGGCAGCAAGAGAGATATTTAAATAGAGAGAGAAATTTAAAGGGTATATTCCCTTGTGATGGGGGAAGCACTGTCAGAAGCAGATGACGCAGTGAGCGAAATCCTGCCCACGCCTCAGTTAGGTGAGTCATGCCCAATGCCGCCGATAGCTTTGGCATGTCCCACACTAGCCCAAGTGTGTCTGGCCAGGGCCACAGCAACGCCTTCTGGGAGCACACGCTGCATTTGGCTGCACCACCACACCCAGCCGGTGATCTGGATGACTGCATGTGACTGTCTAGATCCAGCTTCCAAGACGCACACAGTTGTCTCTAGCACTTTGGGAGCTGTTCTGAAGCCCAGAAGCAAAGTTTCTCTGGGGGTGACTCCCAAAGGCTGCTTGAATTGGGAAATAAAGAATAATTTTCCATACTGGGTCCCAGTTCCAGCTCTACTAAAGCGTGTTCCTATTTTGCTATGGATCTCCTGTGAAGCAGAGGTTTATTGCTAGTGGGAAGGCCTTTGGTGAATTCCATGAATACATAGCGAGAGAAGATAGCTGTGCTCTGCACACCAGCGATTCCCACCCACGCCATCAGATGGGCACATTCCTGTGAGGAGGAGGAATGATTATCACAGAGCTGTCAGACCCAAAAGAAAACCTGGGAGAAAAGAAGGGAAGAAAAGGATTGGGAGAGGCAATATGGCAAGATCCTTTCTGGGAAGCAGATCCTACATTTAAACAGAAATATGGAAAATAGTCTGGAGAATCCCAAACTGCAGTACCAGCTAGGAGAAGCACAAAAGCAGAGAAAACACCCCCAGCCACTTTTTCCTGGAGTTCGGCCTCAGGGTCACCGAGAACGTCTGTGATGCCTCAAAACTGAGGCAATATAATGCTCTCACTGTCCACATTCTGGCAGACAGCTGGATCAGATGGTCTTTGTCTTATATGGAAAGATATTGTCATGAAGTCTTCAAGGTGGCGTAAGCAGGCACAGGCATAAGCAGCTCAGAGACACAGGTCCACCCTGCTGCTGCCTACCTGCTCCCTACCCTTGCCCTCAGCCCAGCAAGCCCCAGCAAAGCTATCACACCAGTGCCAACGCCGCTCCGTGGGATGGGGGCTCCGGTAACGGGAATGAGCAACCAGGCAGGGGCTGTTACTCCTTTCCAAGGTTGCTTTTCATTCCAGCGGTAGAAGATCTTGTTCTTTGATGCAAAATTAAACAGAGGAGATCTCTAGTAATGCTGAACCAAGCCCCTCTCTATCGTGCTGTGCCTTATATGCACATCAGAAATACCTTAACTGTCTCCTTAGAGCAGACTGGGTATGCTTAGAGCAGGGAAGGCTTCTGAAATGGGAGAAGAGGCTGGCAAGCTTTAGAAAAGGAAATAATCACTAGAGACAACTGGAAATTGATGCTTCTGTTCCACCAAAAATGACAATATTGCAAAACACGCTTCAATTCTCGTTCAGAATGAAATTTCAAAGTATCAAAATTGGTATGGACTCAGTTTTACAAGGAAGGCCAGATCTAGCAAAATATTTCGTAAAGAAAAGCAAAATCTTGATAATGTTGTAACATTTTTGGTTTTATTTTTGATATTTTATCATCAATTGCAGTGTCAAAGCGCTACAAAATAATGAAAATTGCATGCATTCAAATTCCTCAATAGTAGCACAATTTAAAAAAACCCCAAAAGACAAAGCCAAAATTCTCTTTATCCAAGCAAACTATTGTGATAGCTGAAACTCTTTGTTCAGATTTTCTCCTACCAGAAATGTTGTCAAAACAAGAACATAAAAACCACACCGCTGGGCCCAGCCAGCACCACGCTGTGTCTCCAGCAGTGGCAGGAGGAGAGGCCAGGTTAGAAGAGCACCTTTGCCTGGCCACCTTCTGCAGCCCGTTCCCTGCTTACTCCCTCAGTACCCCCAGGTGCTGCACTGGGGATGTCAGAGGGCACACCCTCGCCGTCTGTTGACCTGGTGTCCCAAATTTGCCTAATTCTTTTTTGAGCCTGTTGATGCAGCCACATCTGCAACACCCTGTGGCAGCAAGTTAAATTTACATCTGCACTGAAGCTCTTCTATCTGTCTTGTCTGCCACTTTTTTGCCCGCTCAGTTTAGTGAGGTCCTTCAGGTGCCTTCTGCTGTCTGTGTGGTGGTTGCATAGTTGAAAAAGCTGTAGATGCAGAGATTTCACTGTTCACTCCTTTTCTCCAGTCACTGGTTACATATTAAACACAACTGGTTCCAGCACTGATTCCTGGGAGACCCCACTGCTGGGTCTTCTCCATGCCTACCTCTAAATCCCACCCTTTTCCATGCCGTAACCAGCTTTCATTCCATGAAATAATTCCCATGGGATCCCATGACAGCTTCATTTCTGCAATAACCTTTGCTGTGGAACCTTGCCAACAGCTTTTTGAGAATCTAAATACATTATGCTCACTGGATCTCTCCATTATCATCTATCCGTTTAAGTTAGTTAAGCCATTTGCAAACAATTCCATTTTTATGAAAGTACTTTTTGCAGTAAAACCTGTTCTGGCAGGAGACATCAGAATTAATAAGCATTGTCCACCAGAAGCACCTGGAGATTTTTATAAATTGTGCAAAATCTGCTTACAGAAGTATCTCCCACAGCACGGAAGCGTTGCCTCATGTGGGATGGAAGTTGGCTGAGCAGCTCAGTACCTCACCATGGTACTTCCCCGTCCGGTTGTCCTTTCCACTAAAGATGAAAAGTTAGAATTTAGGCTTGTCAAATATAGCAGTGCATACATATACAGACCTGAAATCCTTTTTCTATATATATCTGTCTCTGGTACTGGGGCAAATACAGGTTGGACTGCCTTTTCTACTTCTGTCTGTCTTTACTGACCTCATCCAAAAACTTTCTGAGGAACATTATTGTACTGTGTGTACATGATACCCAACATAATTAGGCCTAGTTAATGAATGAAGTACTTACAGAGTCTCTATCAATGAGGTCCCTTTGGAACAAATCCCATCACAGTGTAAGGCACATTGTCTTGAGATTGCAGGTTTGATTTTTGAGGCTTTGACTGAAGCTGAGAATGAGCAACTACAGGACAAAAATGTCTGTTCTTCTGCCTGGAAGGTGTTAGGCACAGACACTATAAGCAGTCTCTGTTTACGAGTTTACAGATCTTAGAGAGATACTATTTTCAGCAGTGATGCATATATTTTCAGACACTAAACTTCTCACCGATATAGTTGATTGCTTGATCAAATGTTTTTTATGGGACTCCTTCTGTGGGTAGAACTGAGATTCCGTGATAGCTACAGGCTTTGGCTTACTTCTGTACCAGCCAGCAGAGCCCTGCATGGTGACAGACACATAAAATTACATTCCATGCATAATTTGGGATTTTATGAAAGGAAAGCAGAAAAGATAGGAAGAAAGAGCACTGTCTAAATTAAGTTCCTCCTTAAAGGTGTGTTCCCTAAGCACTCAGAAATCCACTTGCTTACTTAGGCCACCTCGCTCAGATCTGGTGCGCTTCAGGAAGGTGTGAGGTACAGAAAGTAAATAAAATTTGAGATTAGGGAGGCTGTTGGTAGCTTTCTCACAGAATTACCCAGCTCTCCTTTTGCAGAAGGAAGCAGATTTGTGCTTTGTGTTCTTTGGACAACATGAAACAGGTTTCAAAAGGTCTCAGTTTTACCCTAACACACATCATCATCATCCCTTCAAGTATAAAACATCAGTTAAATGACAAGGTCCAAACCTAGACCTGTCCATGTTCATTCTTAGCACCCTTTTGCAGATGTTTAGATCTGGGGAAATGCCTCCATCATGGCCTGAGCCTTCGCCCCCACTGCATTTGGGAGATGAACACCCAAATGTAAAGCTCTAATAATCACTGCTCATGATATACACCATGAAAGCACATGCAAGCATCATGACTGATGTGAAAGAGGAGGACCTGCATGAATCCTACTTCTTTGTCTCACTCTCTCTTTTGTTCTGTGGGTAAAAAGATCTTGCCTCAGCCAGGCAAGACTACAAAAGCAACGCTTGGGACAAACAATGTCCCAGTTCGGTGCTGGTGCCAGCTTGCTCAGTTTTGGCATGATTGCCAAGCCTCCATGCTGTTGGTGCAAATGCCTTAAGATTCAGGAAGGCAACTCCTTGCCTTTAGGAAGACCAGGTCACACCTTAAATAGGCAACTGCAGCTTTAGTTTGTAATAGTTACTGCTTTTATTCTCCACGTGGACCTTTATACGATCCTCAATAAAATCTAAGAACTGTTGAACGTGGGAGACCTGCTAATGAATATGCTCTCACCAAATAAAAGCAGGAAAAAGAGTGTATTTTAAAATGTAAACCCTTCGTTTAAGTTTTAAATTTCAAATACTTCAAGTGTTTTGTTATCTTTCGTTCCTGCAGCGTTGCCTGAAAGGCCAGTTCTGCCTGGCTATTGCCTGGTTCACTACATGGCTCCTTCATTTTCACCATGGGTCCTCGAATCACCACAGCTTTGAAATTAATCCATCTAGACCTTTTCTTCCACCTCTCTCCATTGTCAGTGCCGAAAGAGCCCTGTGCGGTTTTTGAACTCAAATGCCACCCTTTATTAGGAGAGGGAATAAAGACTGTAACTCATGAAACGGAGGAAACTCAGCTGGGCAAGGCAGGATAAAAATAAAAGGCATTTATGAACGGCCCTCCCTTACCCCTGGCTTGTTGGCTGTGACAGGCGAAGAAGTAAAAACATCTTCTTCCACCTGCGCGGCTGCTACCGATGATCATGTCCACATATGGCAGTTGGTTGGGTTTGGTTTGTTTTGTTTTTTACGACTCTTTTAATATTCTCCAGCTCAAACCCGAGCCCGGCGGTGGAGCCCGGCTGGCTGAACAGCAGCGCGGCCGCAAGATGGCGCCGCCACCCCTCCGGCGGGAAGCCGCCGCCGTTGGCCGCCCTCAGGGGGCCCGGGACCTCAGTCGAGCAGGTACCCTGGAAACTGACCCTGGAGCTGGGCTCGAAACAAAAAGCTATAAACAGAAGTAAATTGTTTTGCACGGGTCTTGTGGGACTCTCTGGGCGGAGATGAATTTCAGCCCTGAAGAGCTGCCAGCCGTTCCCCGTCCCTCATCTTTGCAGTTTCTGAGGGATGGGAGGAGATGTGGTGGTGGAGCTGGTAATGGGCGGCTGAAAGGCTCCGTATTTGTGTGTAGCAAAGCACATAAAATCCAGGCACTTGAGGCAGCCCTCTGGTTGCACTATTCCTGGGAAAAAAAAAACAACAACCTCATTAAAGTCGCAGGTGGAGCTGTAAGAGCCACCGTTTTCCCCTTCCTGAAGAGGGGGCTGGTGAGATGGCCTGTGGCAGGAGATGGAGGGAGGCATTTCCAGACACGGAGCCTGCCCGTGAGCGTGGTCATCTCCTGCAGAAAGCAAAGGATCGCTGAGGGGGTTGATGCCTATTGGGAGCAAGGAAAGGTACTGCCAAGGATGTCTTGAGCTATGTTTCTGGCACATTTGATTAAATCTCAAATAGCTCCCTATAGAGGTGGGAGGCTTGATAAAGTCTCAGCTAACAAAAATCAGCATCATCTGGAGCTATCACCCTCTGATCTGGGGGGTCTGTCCCTTTATTTTCACTCCTCTCTGCCTCCAGGATAATCAGCAGAGCCTGCAAACCAATAACAAATCGGTTAAAAATCAGCTTTATATGCAAAGCCTAAAATAAAACATCTGTATATATCCCAGAAGCCTTCACAACCTCCTGATTTATTAGTATCTCTAAAATAACTTTTCTTTCCTGACTCTAATTCCAGCCAGAAGCACTCAGATAATCCTCGTAGGACTGTTATGTGTATTTCCAATTAAGCAATTTATAAGCACTGGCTGCAAGGAGCTTTTTGTTCTTAAGGAAATTATTTCTTCATTAAGCATAAAACAAGTCTTTTTTTATCCATGCTTTATCTGAAAGCCCTTGTGCCCCTTTAACATATGGTTTAAGTACTGAACTATGTAGAAGGAGATTAATCATCTTGTATCCCAACAAGCAGGCAAGACACGGCATCTGGGTCAGCCACACAGGGAATAGGCTTTTCAGTGTTTGTTTTCAAAGAGCAGTAAAAGTCAGACAGACAGACACTTACTTTCAAGCTACTTGCCTTTGCCAGAGGCAACCCACACAATCATGAGCCCTTCTGGAGTCTGACTCATGAAGAACTGCCGCAGATAAAATGAAGACAGTCAAGAGGAAAAAAAAAAAAATCCCATTCATACCCAGCTAATGAGTAGAAGTTCCAAATTGCCTCTTGTTTTCCAGGCTGTGTACCTTAATTAGATGAATCACAGAACACTGAGGGTGGAAGACACAGACCGGAGAGCTCATAAAAGTCCACTTCATTCTTTTACACTAGTGGCATTATTTACCTCCCTGCCAGGGAAGAATGTCCTTCCATTTTCTTGGACAACAGTCTCCTGGCATGAGGCATGGCCTACCATGGAAAATGAAGAGCAGAAATTATGCATGATTGACTCGAGCTAGTAGCACAACCATTCTATTCCTATTCTTCTCCCCATATCCAACTATTGACTCTTTCTGTAAGGGCACTTACCAGCCCACTTCTGGTCAAGGTCAGACCCGTGAGAAAATAGCATGAGCTGCACTGAGCAGGAACACGAAGGACCAGCTTCAAAGTGATGGCCCATTTTGGAGTATTAGGAACTGACTCATCAGAAAGCCTTCTGATGTGATAACAGGAAGATATTATGAGCCTTGGGCATTCCTAAGACTCTGGGAAGAAACCCCGTGTTCGTGTAATAAGTGAACTTCATTCCCTTCATCTTTCTCTAAGCCAGATTAGAAGAAGACAAGCCAATAACAGGACAGTTCCTAGAAGTTTAACATTGGTATCTGATACCTGTTTATAGTACAAGTGTAGCAGCATGAAAGAACAGATAACACAAATGTAATTAGTACAGTTAGTAAACTGCTAACCTGCAGAAATGGATAAGAGAGCAACACATGGCATCATGTAAACCTATGCCAATGCTTGGCTTGCACAGGATCAGTGGAAAATGTCTCATATTCCAGTAGAATCAGCAGCCCCATGTCATTCTCCCAGGAATGGGTGTGTAAAATGGCTGATGGTAATGGAGCTAGTAGTGCTGTGTCCAACTGTGTAGTTCAGTATAGACATTGGATAGATCAGTGAAGCGACAATGAGTTCAGAAAGAACTTTAAAACTTGAGGTTTCTCTCTCAGTCTCTGTATATGATGCCGTGCTAAGTAACACCATTTATCACGTCCATTTCTGTTACTTGAATGGATTTTTTTTAGCAGCACAAAGAGGAGATGCGTGGCAAGCCAAATGGCACTGTGTTTTTTGTTTATTCCAATTTTATGGTGTCTGTCTCTGTCTTAAAGGGAAATAGGTTTTGAAGAGGGATTTGAAGGAAGATGGGGTAATATGTGTCATTGAGCATGGCTACTGGGACAGAGACAGCTCTACTGGCAAATGGAGAATCCCTGATCTTCCAGGTCAAAAAACCTAAAAATCATAGAATCATAGAATGGTTTGGGTTGGAAGGGACCTTAAAGATCATCTAGTTCCAACCCCACTGCCAGGGTCTGGGATACCTCCCCCTAGACCAGGTTGCTCAAAGCCCCGTCCAACCTAATCTTGAACACATCCAGTGTTGGGGCATCTACAACCTCCCTGGGCAACCTGTTCCAGTGTCGCACCACCGTCATAGTGAAAGACTTCTTCCTATGTTCTAATCTAAATCTACCCTCTTCCAGTTTAAAGCCATTACCCATCATCCTGTCACTATAAGCCCTCGTAAAAAGTCCCTCTTCAGTTTTGGGGACATAAAATCACTTATGTCATGGCAGCATGAGAGAAAGGAAGAGGATGGAGTGATAAGTCATACTTGTTGCTAAGAGTCAACAGAGGAGTTGTTGAATGGAAGGAAAAACAACAAAGCAAACTTCACAGACAGATAAGAAGGTTGAAAATGGCACTGTGAATAGCAGAGATGAGTAAAAAACCAGTGCTGTAGTGGGAAACCAAGGATGAGGAAGGAAAAGTAAGTGTTAATGATACTATTGTTATGCAGGGCATGAGGCTGATCTGGAAGCTGTCCTTTGGGTTGGCTGCAGTGTCAGAGAGGCCAGAAAGAGGGGAGATAACTTCAGGCAGAAGATAAGGTCAAAGTGAGCAAGAGCATGACCTGTCCTGAGCCTTAGAAACATTGCAGAAGGAAAATAATTGGTATTTAGGTATAGCCCAACGTGCAAAAGAGTATAGAGAGCAACCAGAGCTGTCTGGCTACTTAACTGAAGGAAAAAGGACACGGCAGCATCTTAGTTACAAAAAATACAAGGGGAAGGCAGTCAAAGAGAAATTCCAGGATTTAATTTGTTTGGTGTTCAGTCAACAAGAGACGTGGGGGTGGCAATATTGCCAAAGCAAGGCTGAGTTGAGGGAAATAGATTAGAAGCGGTGAGTCAGATGTGTGAGCATACTGCTCAGGTTGCATAGCTGATATTTGAAGCTGCAGGAAGAGTAAGGATCCTATGAAGCTCCAAGGGGGCATTTCTTCCTGGGTTTTACAGTTCAGAGCCCAACAGAATACACACAGTTCAACAGCCCTTAGTCATTGCAAACCTGCAAGAGCACATCAGAGGCAGAGAAGAGAAAGGGAGAGTAGCGCCCAGATATGGAGCTGCAGGAATATTCCTTGGGTGGAGGTAGGGAGTTGAGAGAAAATCCCTCTCAAATTTAGATTCTCACTGAAGACCTTGCCTCTCAGGGGAATCTTTTGTGAATAAAGGTTTAGGACATTGTACATCAGCTGCTGTAAGGTCTCGTTTGTAGCCAGCCCAGGCAGTACCTAATAACAATGCATGGACCATGGAGGCACCAGTCACTTTTTGTCTATAATAGCAGTCATTAAAATGATTTTGTTTGAACAGCTCATCTTTGTATGCTTTCCAGCAATACCACTGAAGTCTCCTGTGGTATCCAAATGCATCTTTCCCCCCTTACTCAAGCTTTTGTGGAAAGGGAACTGCTTTGTGACATCTCCTTGATTTTTACGTACCTGCTGTAGTGACTGTGCTAGCAACATGCTCCGCTATTGCTCTGGAAACTAGCTCTACATGCACTGTTTCATCTCCTCCTTAATTCTTCCATTGGGGCACTAAATCTAGACTAAGCTGAAATAGTAGGACAATAATTCTTAATCCACTGTGGAACATTAACTGAGTGTTAAGACAGCGATTTGCTGTATATTACGAACGTGGCTCCATTTCGTTTCCTCTCTGGAGATGCTGATTCACTGATGGAGTGATGTTCTTCCAGGCAGGAAAAGATTAAATAGAGACAACAGACTCAGAAGTAATAAATAAGGCTGTAGAACAAAACTGCCTGATATTATATTATTTTAGAAGTCGTATATAATCATGTCATCAGAGATGTGTTGTGATGCACACACGCAAGGGAGAAGAGTTAAGATGGTGCCTCTGATCTTATACTGTGCTAGTTCATGAGGTTACAGAGTTTACAACTGTATATTTTATGTCGCATCAATCTAGCACTGGCAAGGAGGTTTGCATCTATTTAGCTACAGCACCAGTGGTTTCCTTTTGGTTCTCTTAACCCCATCACAGTCAAAGTGTTCGTCAAAGGAACACGAGAACTATTTCCTCTGTTTCCCAAATGCAGAGCTGAAGTGCTGAAGAAGAGGCAGGTCCTTTACTCCCTAACATCAACAGAACATGCGGTAGAAAGCGAACGTGTTTCTTAATCCCTACTTCTGTATGCAGTATGTGGTCCCACTGCCTCCTTACTCTGAAGACAAGTTTGGATAGTGTTTCTCTAATACACCCAGAGTACAGGCTGGGATCACAGGCAGTCTGTCAGAGAATTGTCACATCACTCTGTCTGAGGGGACCATCTTCAAAACCAGACAGCAGCAATTGATCAAAGACAAGGCTGTTGCTCTTCTCTCTGGGTTTTGTGATTCTTCAGTCCAGAAAAGCAGCTGGGCTGATATTGTTGGGCTGGCTGCTCTTCATACTGGTGCTGGAAGCCCACCAGAGCGCCCTTCCTCAAGCTTAGGACAGGCAGTACATAGGGAATACTGAGTGCAGGCAGAAGGAAGTGGCTCAGTGGACTCTGCTTCTCTCTTTTCAGGGTTAATGGCCAAATGGCCTATGTTTCAGCAGTCTTTTGAGTGCACTAATCTACTCCAGGGCCAAAAATTGGTCCATGTAAATTGTGGACATTAGGCAGTTGTAAAGGTTGTCATTCTCTTGAGTGGATCAAGGTGCAGAAAAGAACCTGAGCTTCCTTGATCATTACAAGAAGCCAAAATGCTGTAGGCCTTAACATTAACAAAGAAGCACGCTTACTTCTTTTATCCTGAGCAAACAACTGCCAGAAAGCTTATCAATGACTGCTCACAGGTTACGAGACAGTTTGGGTCTCAGAGACGTCTGTATGTGCAGAACTCCACAGAAGCCCTCTGCCTGTATCTGGGAGTCCATTTCACCTAATCCAGACTTGCTAAAAGGTCTGAAGAGAGGGCTCGATCTTTATTCCTAAGCAAAATCCCAAACAAATCAACCTAGCAGGCTGAGGGAGGTGATTCTCCCCCTCTACTCCACTCTGGTGAGACTCCACCTGGAGTACTGCATCCAGCTCTGGAGCCCCCAACACAAGAAGGACATGGACCTGTTGGGAGTGGGTCCAGAGGAGGGCCACAAAGATGATAAGAGGGCTGGAATACCTCTCCTGTGAGGACAGGCTGGGAGAGTTGGCCTTGTTCAGTCTGGAGAAGAGAAAGCTCCAGGGAGACTTCATTGCAGCCTTCCAGTATCTGAAGAGGGCCTACAAGAAAGCTGGGGAGGGACTTTAGGGTGTAGATTTAAATTAGAAATTAGGAAGAAATTTTTCACTCTAAAGTGGTGAAACACTGGAACAGGTCACCCAGGGAAGTTGTGGATGCTCCGTTTCTGGATGTGCTCAAGACCAGGTTGGATGGGGCTCTGAGCAACCTGATCTAGAGGGAGGTGTCCCTGCCCCTGGCAGTGGGCTTGGAACTGGATGATCTTTTAAGGTCCTTTCCAACCCAGACCATTCTATGATTCCATGAAGATCAGGGATGCCCCATTTGGTTTTGATAGTATGTGGTGTAGCTGTGAGAGATTGTGCCTCCAAGACATGCTCTCTCCTGAGGGTGAGGGTGTTCTCCCAGTCCTGGAGCATATGTCTCAAATGCCCAGCTTTTCCGTGAGGCGGTAGGAAGGGCTGGATTCGTATCCTGGTGGCTTACAGTGTTAGCCTCTCACTTCATGCTTGGGGAACTTCAATGTTTCGCAGCAGGGTCGTAGTTGACATTCTTGGCACACTTCTTTCCTTTCTTTCCCCTGGCATAGCAATTGATATTCCACACAGTGCTGCCTCATTTCTGGTCAGGCTGCTCTTTACAATTTATTTTTAAGGTTTCGCCCCCCAAACTTGCCTGGTAAGAGCTTTTGCATAATTGCTCCTCAGAATTTGCATTTCACCACAGTATTAGTTCTTGGAGCTGGTTGCAGGCTCACGTCACCTCCCCGCAAGGTTAATCCACAGCCAACTTAATTGAATGATCTAAACACAGGAATATGCTTTTGCTTCTGTTCTCAAAACAGTATCTTTCTTTCTTAACCATCTTTTTAAAAATTTAACTAATTCTGTTGCTTCTGCAATAAGCCTTAAAACTCTTCCAATTGAAGGAGGCTGCAGTATCTGTCAGAATAATTTTTTGTGTGTGTTTTTCCAAGTGCTTGTCAGATTCCCCAGGATTTGCAGCCTGGAGTTAGGCCTAGCTGATTTATGACGGATAGTGCCAGAGAGGTGGTTCTCTTTTAGTCATCTGCTTTAAATTATCGTCAGTGATAGGTTGGTTTGTCTTCCTCCTTACATGTTCCCAAGGCTTCAGCACCACCTATGTCACTGGATTCAGAGAGAGAGGGTGACAGACTCAACCATATTTGCTTTCCAAAACCTAGCTTTAAAGTTTCCCTCTGGACTGGAACGCGCTGATTTTAATTCATTTCTGAATGGCTCGGATTTAAGCATTTTTTTCACCCCTCTCCCCAGATACATGATTCTCGTATCTATTTGTAAAGGATCTTCAGTGTTCTGCCTACACTTTCCTTTTGCTTCAGATCATTTTAGAATTCTCCTGTTTCTAACTGGCTCCAATTATGATGCTTGGACTCTTGCACACAATTTAGAAACATCTTCTGTCATTCTTACCTTTGCAGTTGTTACTTTGCTGTGTTAGTTCTTTTTGATCTTTCTTCACTAGCTCCAAAAGCTCTTTTTTTTATTTTAAATTTGGCAGATAATGTTCTTCAGGTTCAAGCTCTCATGATCCTATCTGCTCCCATCTGCCAGTGTCCATAACCTTTTCTTATAAATAGTTCTTAGAACTTTGCCAAGATGTCATAATAAGAACGAAGCGAGAAAAAGTACAGATGCTAATGACATTTATTGAATCCTCCAAGTAATGATCCTTGGCTTCATCTCCTGCCAAAATGTGCTTGATATGGTATCTTTTGGTCTCTTGCTATGTGTATAAAAATGACCTTTCTCCTTATTCTTTTGCTGTAATTTTAAAAACTCTTGTTCCAAATAGGAGTTTAACTGCCTTACTTGGCAAGTTTAACAACCTGAGTACCACCGGCCTGTTTCTTTGATGATAAAATGGAAGGGGAAGTAGTGGGGAGTAAACTACAGTCCCACCATCTCCCTGGGTGATCACAGGGATTTTGGGGAGTTATGAACCTGTTTGAATCTCCCTCTACTAGTGCAAAAACTAGCAAAGTAGTAAACTACTAGTAAACAACAAGATAGTCAACAAACTAGTAAACTCCTGGCAAGGCACAGCCAAACTCTCACAGCCTCCAAAACAAGGCAGCTACATCCAGACTGCCTATTGGGAACGAGGTGTAGCCTTTGCCAAGCCCCAAACCATGCACAGGCACTGTCTGGAAGAGCGTTAGCTGACCCAGACCAGACCCACGCCAGGGCTGTGCTAGCAGTTTAACAGCACAGAGAGACTCCCTGTTCCGAGTCTGTGTCCAGGCCTAGACTTTATGTCCTTTGCATAGGGTGTACATTGTGCTTTGTTCGTTCATTTTTTTCTGGTGTGGCTGTTGGAGTCAAGAAAGAGGTTCAAGATGCCTCTCCTGTGTTTCATGCTCTGGAACTGAGGGTAAAAGGAGACATTTTGATTACTGCAGTGAGGTGTGGTTAGGCTCTATGGCACTGTGATAGAAGGCAGATGTTGCAGAGATATCTACAAGGTTTTATAACTCTGTGTTTCTAGGCCTGCTTTCTCTGCAGCTCATGTCAGCCATGTAGATAAAATTTGGAAAATTATTCAACCACACATAAAAATGAGAGTATGGAAAATACGTTGGCCTGGTTAAAAATCTTACACTACTTTGACTTAGAACTCTGGAGCATGTCCAAAGAAGGGCAACGAAGCTGGTGAGGGGTCTAGAGCGCAAGGCTTACAAGGAGCGGCTGAGGAATCTGCGGTTGTTTAGCCTGGAGAAAAGGAGGCTCAGGGGAGACCTTCTCGCTCTCTACAACTGCCTGAAAATAGGCTGTAGTGAGGTGAGTGCCGGTCTGTTCCCCCAAGTAATAAGCAATAGGACAAGAGAAACGGCCTCAAGTTGCTCCAGGGGAGGTTTAGATAGGATATTTGGAAAAATTTCTTCACAGAAAGGATTGTCAAGCAGTGGAACAGGCTGTCCAGGGTGGAGTCACCATCCCTGGAGGGATTTAAAAGACGTATAGATATGGTGCTGTGGGACATGGTTTAGTGGTGGCCTGGCAGTGCTGGGTTAACAGTTGTACTTGATCCTAAAGGTCTCTTCTAACTGAAACAATTCTATGATTCTATGATTCTTACTTCTTCCAGGCTTTATAGAAAAAGGTATTTTTGGTATCAAGCGCCTTTTGCTGTCTCCAGGAGAACATGACTTGGCCAAATCATAAACTCTGGCTAATTTTAATTTGGACACCTTCAGCAGAAGCTTGTTAGAATTTGGCAGCTAAATTCCTGGCTGGTGACATCTGCAGTGAGCATCCTCCAGCCCTCCAGCTTCTCCTGGCCAGCTCGTCTGCCTCCTGCTGCACCCCATAGCTGGCAGCTTCTCCTGTGGAGAGCAGAGCACTGCAGGGTGAGGCGAGGGGAGCAGGGCCAGCAGGCAGGTAAAGTGGATAAAAAGGGCCAAAGCTGGAGGCTGTGCTAGGACTTGGTGTTACAGGAAGGAAGGAGCTGTGAGGAAGGAGACTAAGAAGGGAGAAAGCAGAACCAGCATTTATACAGCCCCTCATCTGTTCTTTCTCACCCAGCACTGAAACAAAGCAAGGCTTTCTGGGGTGTCCATGTTTCTTTATTTGTGGCAACTCTCTGTATTAGCTGGTGATGGAGCGTGTATCCTACATCCCTCAAGTCTGTTGACTGAGTTTCTCTCTGATCCCTGTGGTTGATAGCAGACATTTACTGCTACCAATTACTTATTAGCACACATGGTAGAGATCTGTACTGGCAACCTAAAAGGTTTCCGTTCCATTTGGAGGTCACAAGGGTTTAATATAATACCATTTATTTTCTATTAACATGGGAAGTGACTTGATAATTCCAATAAATTACTAGATACTTAAAGTAAACCTGTCTGGAAATACAAATTTCTGTCCAGCTGAAAATTTTAACAATTGCCATTTCTCCCGGGACAAAATAGAAAAAAAAAGTTACTGTATTTTTGTGGTGGAACATTAAAGCAAAATGCCCTTCTGATTTTTCTCTGTGAGCTATGTTTTCAACGTGTTAACAGACATCAAGAAAATGAGGTGAATGAAGATTTTATGGAAGGATGACTTTGATCTCATAGATGGCATAAGGCAGGGCTTAATCCAACATTAACATAGTGTACGGGTTAATTAAAGGAAACAACTGTGAGAAAGCTAGTTCTACTCTTGAACAGCTCATTTAGCTTATCTTTAATGTAAATTGCCAATGCAATTCCTGTCATGAAAATAAATCTCATTAAAAATACACCGCTGCTTCACACACATGTGAACCAAGGAAAGACTGTGCTCCTACCAGGTGAGTTCGATGTTGCTCAGCTGCAGAGCAAAGAGAACGTGGGGTTCCAAATGCAGTCACTGTTGCTTTTCCCTAGGTTTACATTTTCTGAGAAGTCTTTCTAAAGGCTAATAGCACTCCATGGACTATCAGAGTCCTTAATGAAGGTGGAATAATGGGGAGCTGCAAACTGATAATTAAAGGGCAGACTTGGAGCAACAAGAGCTCGAAACCCAGATTCCCTCTTTACCTGTGTACTCTTGTTGCCAAAGGTTATATGTCCTTAGGCTTACAATCTCCTTGAGATTTTCCATTACTTTGTATTGAATAGAAGTTCAGATAAAAGGAAATTGTGAGAGTAAGTAAGATTTGAAACCATATAAAAATGTAAAAAACTGTATTGTGCTTAGAAATCATGACATCATACTATTAATATTCTCTTGGAGCAGTTTATGGAGCAGTAAAGCCAGAATTCTGTACGGGCATGAAAGTCAATATCTGCCTCCATCCCTGCCCCAGCATTAGTAGGAAATATTGCTAGACTTGGCAAGCTAGGAAGGAAAGAAGAAGAATATTAACTGGGGGCTTTTTTACATATTGTAGTGCCATGTTACAAAACAAACAAGTAAATAGTCCTTTTGTATGTTTACAGAATGCCCTTTCCACAAAGCACTAAACATTGAGAGGACAAAGTCTGACACCAACAACAATCGGGATGCCTCTAGAGGGAGTGATCTCCCTCTCCTTTAAAGTGAGAAACGAATAAAACACGTTGGTATGGAAGGCATAGAAGGAATTCTAATGATGTTTTTGCTGTATTTTAAAAGTATGAGTAGAGTGCAATGTAAAGTCACAGCAAAGCTTTTCTTTCATATTTATGGTCCAAAAAGCATTGTCTTTGTCTCCGTTCATCCAGGTATACTTTCCATACTTTTAGGTTGAAGCTTGGTCATCTCGGTGACCTTTAGATCAGACGCAAGACGCTCAAGAGAGTAAGATATGAAGTAAGCCGTTGAGCATATTAAATTCTGTTCGGTATCTGGTGCAGCCAGGAGGTGGCAGAGCAAGCCTAGTTTACCATGGCTGCGTTGCAGGCTCTGGGTATTTTCCAGTTTTGAGGCTGTGGAAAGCTGGTGAGTTGCTGCAGTTCTCCCATTTGCACCGTTTAGTGGCAGCTGCCTGCAGACCACTCACAGCAGTTGCGAGGCTATTAAGAGAGCCCCAGCAAGCTTGCAGAGCTCTCTAGGAAGTGCTGCCCGGTCGTCTTTTTTTTTCATTTTTGTTTTTAATTATTATTTTCTACTGCTGACTCAACTCTGCCGTTCACTGGCAGTGTGACCAACCCATCCTTTCAGCGGCAAGCAGGAATATTCTGTGCGCACACGTCCTTGCAAACAAATGACGTTGGCTTTTTCCCACAACAGCAAGTGAATGAGAGCACATTGTTAGAGCAAGTGCTTGAAAAGCAGCAGTATATAAATATGTAGTATATAATTCTGCATAACTATTACTACAGATGCCCTCTCCTTTCTCCTTATGGTTACTCCTTAGCAGTGTAGGTGACCCACACGAAGAGCAGAGAGAAACCATGTGAGAGGGCAGAGCAGATGAACAAATAGAGAGGAAAAAGTGAATAGAGAATGACAAGCTGGCTGAGGTACTTTTGGTATCACCTTGAGCCGCAGTTTGTGTCTTTTAAAGTAAATGGCTCTGGGTTTGGTCAGCACATGACGGGAGTTGCTGGAGGAAAACCACATGTTGCACAGAAGTATTGTCAATAGCTTGGTAGTCTAAACAGTATCTGCTTGTGAAATTATTAAATAAGCAATAGGCTTCAGCAAAATCAGTCTTTTTCTTAAGAGCTACTGCTGCTGGTTAGTACCAAAAAAGCAGAGTTTATTAACAGAAAGAAGCCCCAAGATCTCTGTGTGTAAGGTTTAATGGGCCACAGCAACCCAAGGATAGATAGTGCAGGCTCCACAAAAGAAGGTTTTTACCGTCCTCTGCCTCTCCAGCAGATTTTTGTACATCTCCTTCCCTGAGGCAGCTGTAAAAGCAGAGGTAGAAGAGGGGCAAGAGGAAAAGGCAGTAAGGATTGTCTTAGGGTTTGATCGCCTTTAAGAAAAGCCAGGAACACTTTGGATCTTGCTGTTGTAAAGGACTCAAAAAACTGATAGATGACAATGGAAATAGAGAGAAGAAGCTTGTTGAGTTAAGACTGGAAGAGGAACAGATGATGCAGAGGTTTTTGAACACAGGGTCAGATACAAAGGCAAGAGAACCATCCATGAGGGAGATAGGCAGCGAGGAGAGGTGAACAGAGGATTCTTTGCACTGAAAGTACTGAAGTTATTATACTCTAAATTCGGCATTTATTGTCTGCCCCAAATGCCTGCTGGTTTCAAAGCACCAATGTACGATAGAATCTGACCCTAAATGGATGTAGTTGTCAAAGTCAACAATAGGAAGCACAGATAGAAAGAGATTTGATATCTTCTCCACAATCCTGCCTCTGGTGATAGTTACCGCTAGAACTAGTCAGAGGAGGGAGAGAAACTATATTTCTTCCAATCTCTCTGCTAACAATTCCGTTGTTTTTTTAATTCTAAGAAAAGACTAACTATATAGCTGGGGAGAAAGAGCAAAAAATATCATGGATATTCTCCTGGGGTTTTCCCCAATCTTCTCAAGATTTAGCTGACTACAGATAAGATCTATGCCCTGAACGCTAAGGCAGGCAGTGCCCCCCAGACAGACTCAGCTCCAGACAGAACTGCTTGGGTGAGATAAGAGGTCACCTACCATGGCCTCTGTGGCCTCTGACTGCTCTGCCAACACCAGATGTAGGGATAGCATCTGGAAGACGCAACTTATGTCCACAGGCAAATGAAATGAGAGCAATTAGCACAAGCAGCCAGACGGACTGTGGAGACCCTTGTAACTTCAAATTGCTCCTGGCCAGGCTGGAGTTAAACTGACATCTACCACTGAAAGGCTCCATTTCTCGTGGTCCCTTCTCTGAGTTTTGCAAACAGTTCTGTGCATGTTACTGCGAGTCCTTTCACATCAAGCCGAGGGCTGCAGCTGCCAAGAGATCACGCAGTGCTCTAAACAGCCAGGTCCAAATCTCTTATCTAAAACAATGGCGTTTGGATTGGAAATGCTATTTTGATTCTCCTCTTTTTTTAGTTGCCCTAGCCTTGAGGATGATGGCTTAGAATAGCTGGAATATTTAAAAACTCCGCCAAGCGCTGTGCTGACAAAACAGCAATTTGTATGTGCTCGGTACTTCTGGCTAATCTCAGCATAGAGTTCACATGCTGAATGAATCTTTTTTCTTTAATCATTCAATGTATTAACTCGAGGTCATGCTCCACTGACACTTGCAAACAGCACCCGTCTCTGTCAGTCGCAGCCTTGCACAGAAGGAGCTTGAAAGGAATTAACTCCATCTAATAGATATACCCGGCTTGCGCGCAGCCCCTCAAGATGGAGAGACACTGTTAGGGACGGACATGAAATTGTGGGAGGAGGGAATAGGGGTTAGCCCCCAGAAATGGAAATGCTCCTGTTTGAAATGGTACCACAAATATATCTTGTCACAGATATTTCATTTATGGCTTGTTTTGAGAGAGATACAAGCCCCAGTAGTCGTGGCAAAGCCAGCTCCTTTTGTTTTATGTGGTTACTGTTAAAAAACACCAAATGAGACTTTGCAGTCCTGTGAACCGAAGCACAGGGCTCTGCATCACTTCACAGGAGAGAAGTGGTGACTGGGCTTAGTTCAAAGCTGTAAGAAAATGGAGAGAGCAGACCAATAATACCAGCAGTGAGAGAGCTTTATTTCTGAAAGGAAAATGAATTCAGTGGCAATAAATAAAGCTGCTGTTCACAAGAAGTCACTCATCTTGCTGATGTGCAATGTCACATAAATGCGAGGTTAGGAAATGTGAGAATTAAGGGCATCTTGTGCAACTGATGTCTAAAGGCACATCCATCCTTTCCCCTTCCTTTCCTCTTTCATTCCAGAAGCTTCAGGAGACTTCTTCCACTGGTGCAAGATTTTGGGATTGGGGGCAATTCCACATCTGATTAGCAGGACCATGTATAAATTAGCAGCATCTAATTCTGCGTTTTATATTCTCATCCCAGAATCATGAAGTACTTTATTGAAAGTTTGGTAAGGCCTTCCTGCATATGCACTGTAGGGAAATGGTTGGTTGTGTTTCATGGCCCAACACATTGAGGCTGCGGGAGGAGCTACTGAAGACCACCACAGGCAATATATTCTGACCTAGGATAGGAGCTCAGTACTTTTAGCTTTTGTATGCTACTCCTTGAATAATGCATTCTCTCACTAATGAGAAAATATGTGCAGGGCAGAAAGGTTAGGAGTCTTCCATTCCAAAGAAGAAAATTTGGATGCTCTCTTGTTTTACCTCCCTTTGTACCCAGAGTAGGTTTACTAGGCTGGTTGGAAGGAACTGACCGACTCTTCTGTGTTATTAATGTTACTTATCTGTCCATAGAATGATCAAGAATTGTCTTAGAAAAATATTAAAGCTGAGTCATACACCAATAAAAGCAAACAAATTCACTCTGGCAGCTGCAATAGTGAATTTAACTTACTCTTGCTGTGCCTAGGCAGAGTGTGGCATATGGCACTGTGGTGATTTCATTTCATTTCAGAGTTTCTTTTTGACATATCATGAAGTCTAATCACGTCTCAGATGGAGTTACTGGAAGACCAAAGGCAACTCTTTCAATGTACTATAAACAGGGGACTCCGTGCGTCTTACTGCCACATGTAAAGCCACCTATGAGTGTCGCTAGAGAAGGGAACATGTGTTGTGAACATCTAAATTCAATCTGTGCAAAGACCTCTGCAGTCTCCAATGTGTACAGGCAAGCAGGCAGTGTTCTGCAGAGGTTGTGTATGGATCTCCTCCTGACTCTCTGTTTTGATCAGATGTTCAGAGTGTGAAAAGCGCAGCTGCTGCCTCCATTTTCCTACACATTCAGAAAGATACAGCTTATCCACTGGTGATAACTGCAAAGTGAAAAGTAACGTATTAAGCAGGAGATAGAATTGTGTTACTGATTGAAATCACAAGTTGAAAGATTATCTTTGCTGCCAACTTTTAAGGCAAAAGATGTCAAAAAGAATGGTGGTTTTTACAGGCCAGAGTGCAAATCAGTGAATGGCACAGTATTACTATGGATCCTGGTAAACGGAGAGGTTAGCTGTTTTGAAATGAGAGCTGTACTGACTCTCTGAGCACTGTTAAGTGGATATTGCTCAGATGGTGTGTTATTCACAGGAATCTGGGTCTTGCTCATGTCTGACTCACGTCTCCTGCGTTCACATCGGGGCTCTGTATTTCTTACCATTCTGGCCTCCAAGGTACTGAGCCTCCTGTACCTTGCAATGTGTGGGAGGCCTGGGATCAAACAGCAGGAAGCAGTAACAGTCACTGCCAGAGTTCCCTGATGTGAAGGTGTCAGACAGTGCCCAGCTCTTGGGACCCAACATGGATTTTTCCCCTTCCAGCAGTTAGGCTATGCTTAAGGAGGGGGCGGAGGGAAGCCAGAATGTGAGTCAGAAAGGTGCAAACTTGTAGTTAGAGAAGAATGGGCTCTTCAGTTCATCCCATTCTTATGTTCAACAGCCCTGAATTCTATTTTATATCATCATAGGAAAATGTCCAGACCTTGTGTGTTGAGGATGACAGAAAGTGGACAACCATGGAAGCAAAGTGAGCAGGCTTTCATTAGACAACGTGCTTAAGATGAGATTCAGGGTGAAGAGGGAATTTTTTTATACCAGAATGACATGATAGTTCACAAATGTCTGTTTAAAAAAATTGCCAAGTTCCCCAATGAAGATGGCCTTCAAAGCAAGGAAGGGATCCTTCAAAGAGGCGTGATTTTCCATATAGACACAGAGTGAGTGTTGGACAGTCAAGGCTGCCTTGTGATGTCAGACCAGAATCTCAGAAACCTGCCATGAATGAGCAGATCCCCTTCCTTACTCACACCTTTTGCTGATACTAATTAAGGAGAATCTTAACATTAAGATAATTCTGCTGACATTCCCAGACCCCTTTCTGGAGATGATATTAAAGTATGAGGAGTGGATCCAGACAATGAGAGATCAGTTTTCAGCAAGTGAAAGAAAAAATGTGATGGCAGAGCACAGCGGATTAAATTAGTCCCTTAATATTTAACAGTGATCACCCTGCATGTGGTGATGGTTTTCTCAACTGCTCTGTATGATCTAAACTGGCCCTGAGTTGCAGATTTTTGTAAAATGTGTAAATTTTAAATCATGAGTCCTCCAGATTCCCTCTAGTCTTTGCTCTAAGGGGCCCATCTGCAGCTCATCAAAGTCCTCATAAATTTCTGGATAGGTTTGGAATGGATGACTAGATCGTTGCCCTAATTTATCCACATATACTATCAGTAGTTACCTACTTGTTCTTTTAATTAGGCTAACATTTGCCAAAGCATATGAAAATTGCTTATCCTGAAAACAGAATTATATGCTGAGAGCTTGCAACCCATTCTTCAACTTTTGCATAAATATTTTTATTGTATATTGTTATGTTCTGCATTAAAAGTGTATCCGTAGGAATGCATGCTGACTGTAAACACTGTACTTTCCACCGGCACCTGCTTCTTGAGGAGGCTGAATGTGGAAGCACGTCCTAATGGTTGAGCTGTGCACTTTATTCTCTGTTCTGCAACAGCATGGGTAAAGCAAAAAAAAAAGTGTCTGGCTGAGTTGACCCAGAGTGAAACCTGACCAAAAGGCTTTAGTTTTGAGCTTCAGTTGTGTGTCACGGGGAGAGTCACTTAGTTTCACATTTGAAAAGTAAGTGTGACTGAATTTGGCCTTGAAAGATCCCGTTGGGATGAGAAACAAAAGGATTTATATCAGAAAATGCCAAAATCAAAAGCAGCAATTACCACCTCATTCTTTTTTTTTCCTTTTTGGCTGTCCTAACTGATTGTCCTAAATGCATTCAGGCTTCAGTAAGAGCCTAGGTTCTGTCATGATGCTGCATTTTCCTGCAGATAAGCTCTTCGTCGCAGATTTGGCTGTTAAGGTTTGCCATGAGGATGACAGTAGAGCAGTAGATCATAGACTGGAGGGAGGGAAGCTCTGGAGATCCTGTACCAGCAGCGGTGTCGGTACCTGTGTGGCACTGCAACCCTGCAGGCAAAGGAAAAAGGAATGTCAAACTCTGGTAGCAGCAGGATAAAACTGCTTAGAAACACTCAGCTACGTGTTGCCTTCTTGCCTAGCTTTTTGTAAAGCAAGCAGCTTTGTCTAGTTAATGAGGAAAAAGTAGGTGAATTAATTGGACTTAAATCCTTGGGTGATAAGTATTGACCTAAGCTTCCAAATGTCTGTGCAGACTCTCCTTGCTGCATGTGATGTGCAGAGAAATGCCACATTCTCCCGCTTCCAAAAGCCTTGCAGAGTTTCAGAGTCACGTTTGTCGAGGCCATAGGCTGATGGAGGAGCCACTGAGGCAGTCATTAATTGACACAGCATCTCCCCTCCTCAGGAAGATCTTGCTGAAGAAACTCTTTTCTAGAAGGGCCAAGTTTTGAATTAGCCTTGCTGTAATGAATGCACAAGGAGGCTTAGTTACTGCCTAGGGTTAAACCATGACAGATCATGTTCCACATAGCTCTGTGTTTATTACCCACATAGCCATGGGGCAAAATGTCAGATTTGACATCTTTCATTGTCAAATTTGTGCTTTTGCTGGGAGGGAGGCCAGAGTTGCTTCTGTTCTGATGTTGCTTGGTCACAGAAAAATGTACATTGAATACTGAAGGAAAAAGAAGAAAAAAAAAAAGACATAGGCACTTTAATGGCTGCATCACACCCCCCCCAGGAAGCAACAGATATCACCAAAATACAGCATATCAGGATGGTGGTTCATACCAAATTCATACATATCAAGTAAGACACCAAGAACACTTCTTTTGAAAGTGCTATGTCTTCACACCAACCAAGAGCTACCCATCTGAGCTCACTAGATGTGACAGCCCCCTGTGACAACTAGGTGCAGCTTTGGCAATAACCTCTGGAAAAAAATCTAATGCATGGGCACTTCAGAGAACAGCACCATACAGAGGGCACTCTGGTGGAACAGAAACATTCGGAAAATGCTCCCATCACTACTCACAGCTTCAAGTCTCTGCAGAATCCTTCTTCTCTAGTACGTGAGCTGAAAACACACTTCAAACATACATCAGCATCTTTCCATTCATTAAGGCGTTTCTGTAGAGGTAGGATCTGCACTTGAGTCTACCTTGAGGGTGTAATTGTGTGTTGCTAATGTAATGGCTAGAGCTGGTGATCCAAACGGCAGCGTATGAAAGGTCAATATGCAGAATGCAAGGTTGTGTGGAGCAATTGGAGGAAAAATGGAGTCTGATTTAACGCAGTAAGAAAGAAGAGGGAGGGCAAGAGCAGTGAACGAGAGAGTGACAAGATGACTTTTAAAAATGGTCCCTGCAGAGGTGAAAACAAAAACCATAACTCCATCAATTATGTGCAATGAACGTCTTAAAAAGAATTATAATAAATAAAAGAAGAAAGAAACAAAACCCAGAAACAGCCACACATTTAACAGATATAAGCAGGTGCAGATTTCAGAGGAGCTGTTTCCATGTTTCCATTATCCATATGGATGGCCTTAAAACAGCATAGGTAATGGTGTGCCTTAGAAGGCAAGTCATGGTATAAAATTCTGATCTCATATACTCTAGTGAACATCTAAAAGTGACTTCTACCAAGAGTCTGCATGGCACAGATGAAAGCAGGACTTTACTCCTACCTTCATGTTGTGCTTTACACCATGTTTCCCATTTTCTCACGTGCCATCCAACAAATCCACGTGACTCTCAATTAAACTGACAATCAGAAAATGTCAGAACCCAGTGCAGCATTATTACAGGGATTTATTTGATTTACCACATGAATTTTAAATTGTATCATATTGTAACAAAAAAAAATTGGCTAATTTTCTTGCCTTGAAACTGTCTAATGGTCGCTTTTGTGCTGCTATCATTGCTTTGAGGTGCTTTTATTCACTTCATTGTAAAATGGCTTGGACACTCACATAAGGTTCATTTCAGTACCTGATTAAAGATTTCAGTTGCTACATAGCTCTCATCCCCATAGCATTTGCATGAGTGCGTCTCTTGTCTAGGCCCAACTCCAGTGGAATTAAGAATTTAAATCTTATTAAAATTACACATCAACAAAAAAAAGTTGATCTTTTATTTTCTTTGATTCTTCCCTTGCTCCTCTGCAGATCTAAAACCCAAATGTATCATTTTGGAAAGGAAAACCTCTGTCCAACAGTATTAACTCGATTACTTGTCCTTGTGGATGGGACCATACAGCTGGTATCATACACACAGTCACAAGTTTGTGTCTCATGTGCTACAAATTGAGTTGAGTTTTTTATCCTTGTAATGAGATAGAAAGGAGTGCTGTGGGTCTACAACAGTGATAATAACAAAGGAAAAAGAGAAACAGAGCATTGACACTCTCTTCTTGTGCGTGCTGCTCCTACTGATGTAGATGTTAAACTACGAATGGCTTGAAGACCATGGTACCACACTGATTTTTGTCACCTGATGATCTAGTAGTCCTGAAGAGAAAGACTTGGGGGTGCTGGCTGAGGAAAAGCTCAGCCAACAATGTGCAAGTGCAGCCCAGAAAGCCAACGGTATCTTGGGCTGCATCAAAAGAAGCGTGACCAGCAGGTAGAGGGAGGTGGTTCTCCCCGCCTCTACTCCACTCTTGTGAGATTCCACTTGGAGTACTGCATCCAGCTCTGGAGCCCCCAGTACAAGAAGGACATGGACCTATTGGAGTGGGTCCAGAGGAGGGCCACAAAGATGATCAGAGGGCTGGAGCACCTCTCCTATGAGGACAGGCTGGGAGAGCTGAAGCTGAAGATTCTCTCTAGCCTGGAGAAGAGAAGGTCTGTCAGTATCTGAAGGTGGCCTACAAGAAAGCTGGGGAGGGACTTTTTACAAGGGCTTGTAGTAAAAGGATGAGGGCTAATGGGTTCAAACTAAAAGAGAGTAGATTTAGATTAGAAATTAGGAAGAAGTTTTTCACTATGAAGATGGTGAGACACTGGAACAGGTTGCCCAGGGAGGTTGTAGATGCCCCAACACTGGATGTGTTCAAGACCAGGTTGGTCTGGTCCACTAGACAACATGATTTAGTGGGAGGTGTCCCTGCCCATGGCAAGGGATTTGGAACTAGATGACCTTTAAGGTCCCTTCCAGCCCAAACCATTCTATGATTCTGTGATTCTACGATCTGGTCTAGTATATTACCACTCCTTTCAAAGTTGTCATACTCTGCTGAGGTCACAGAAGGGCTGGCAAGAGACACTTTTCATGTACATGGAGTTTTGTGAAGTACTCTGAGTTTCTTTAGGTCACAATTTTAAGTACTGAACGTGAACTTGTACCTCAAAAAGAGAAAATTGTTGCTGTAAATAAACGGTTATTATTTGCAACAACAATTCACAACATTAACATGGAAATCAAGACAGAGGTATCAAGCTAAATTCTTGGCATGCCTGGGTCGAATGGAAGTAGTTCTCAGAAGGCCCTTATTCCCTGCAGAGCTCCAGTCTTGTGGTTGCCTATTAAGGAATTTCGTCTTGCGAGAGAGTGCTGCCACAGTGATCTCCACGGGGCATTCCAGGAAATACATGCTGCGGGTGTGTTCAGAGGGATCCCAGGCCACCTTGGGGATCCATTGTCCTGGGAGGATGGACCAGTCCATCCAGTGTGTCCATTCAGAGTCAGAGACCTGATGCTCAGGACAGTTTATTGTATTTGCTGCATGTGCCTCATCTGGTGGCAGGCCTCAATGAAGTCTCCATTACTGGCCACGCCAAACACTCAGCAAAAATGCAGATCCGTCATTTCTATTACAAAGTTACATTTTCACATGTAAGAACAATTTCTGGCCCCAAATGTTCTTTCTGTAGTGTGTATCAGATCCACTCAGAGCTCAAGTTAACCCTCCTTGCTTTTAGATACCTGACAGGTGAAGCTGCCAGAGCAGCACGTTCATTGGGCCTCCTCATTTTCCAGAGGAGTATTTCCTGCACGCACTGAGATTGTCTTTATGGATCAGAGGAAGCATGAAAAGGATTTTTCAAAACAAACTAAACAAAATCCAACTGGTCTCTTTATCCTTTAGCTGGAAGCCATTTCTTCTAAAGGAATCTCGTCCAACAAGAGGGTAATAATGGCTGTGGCACTGAGAGCAAAACAACAAGCAATTTCCTGTACTTTTGTCTTTCCCATTTTCCACAAGTGCAAATAGGTTCAATCACTTCCTGAAAGTTTGATGAGTTCCACAGTGTGGCCAGTGATTAACTGCAGGGGAAACTTTTCCTTCCCTCCTTGACTTGTGCATTTCAGTAGCAGTTAAGCCATTCTGAAGAAGGATTGAACATTGAACGTCAGTCCTAACTAATCACCTGCACAGAAACACCAGGGGAAAGAAAGAGGTGGTGGCAGGAACGGCCCAGTCGAAATGCTGCAGATGAAAGACTTTCCTGTGGCTGGCCTTCAAGTGCTGCATGGTGTGAATAAGTTGAGTCATGCTCTGAACACCAGAGTATGAGTAAGAAAGCTCAGCCTCCTCTGAAGCTCAGTTATATTGATGAGCTGACAACATCAGCTCCTGTTGCCAGCCTAGCTCCCCTGCGTTGCTCTCTGTATGACTTCCTCTGCAGTAGTCCTCTCTGCCCAAATAGGTAGTTTCATCCACTTGCAGCCAGGGCCAACGGAAGCCACCTGCCATCATGACTCAGTGGCAACTGTCATGAATTTGGCATGACTAAGCATCAGCAGTAATAACACCAGAAAACCAAGCAGGGCAAGTGCCCTGCAGGAGTTCTGCCTCACCTTCTCATACAGCATTCCCATTGTACATAAGTAAAGACTGACTTCATGAGCAATGGGGGAAGAGGAGGGGAAAGTCTTATGTGTGCTGGCCCCAGTTTACGTGTGGAACTCCTGCTGGTGACTGAGGCCCTGTATTTGAGAGGCCTAGAGCTGACTATGAAACAGGTCCAGGTAGCTTGGGAATGGCCATGGTACAAAATACCTTTAGACCTGGAGTTTTCAAAGGAGGTAGATTCCTGAGGAAGTACAAAGCATATTGGGCAGTGGGCATTCTGACTTTTGTAGCAGGTTCCATGTTGGCTGGAGGTAGGAGGCAGACCGTGGCCCCAAAGTGTGGGCTATTGTACCAAGCTCTGGGTGATGCTGCTCCGAACCCAGTAGATCTGCCCTTCTGAAAAGTAATAAGAGCACTCTACTAGGAAAACAACATTTTCTAAGCACAGTGGAAGAAGCAAGCTTTGGCTCATTTGCTCATGTTTCCATTAAGAAACTCAGAGATTTAGTGTTGCTTCAGTCAGGGTAGGAAGAAGATCACCTGTCTAGTCCATGCTGATTTACGCTGCCCTAGTACTCACCATGACTTCTTTGTCAACAAACTCCACTGGAGAAGAATTACAAATGGAGTGTGTTCAGTGAGTGGTTTGAAATAGCAGCGAGGAGAGATTGCAAGATTCACGAACCAAAAAGAGGGCAGCGTTTCTTGAATAGCTTGTTCACTTGGGAGTATTTGCTCAGTGAGCTGAGAGGAAATGTAGAGTCAGGGAAAGGTGCTGAGGCCAAATAGACACAGTGCCAGGGGGATGGCAACAGGGACTGCAGGCACTCTTCCAGCTCACTTGACAGCTCTGGGGCCTTAACAGCTGGACCCTGGAGAAGGAACAGCATTGTCTACAGACCATGAAAAGTTCTCCATCCATACCACCAGCGTATGGAAGGGCACTTCCTTGTTCTAAAGGTGAGTTATTTCTTAACAGCTCACCTAGCTGCTGGCCTTTTTGCCAGCACTGTTGGGCAGCAGCTGCTAGACTGGATGACAGGCTTCTGAGACAGGACTTTGGGCAAGGCTCTCTTTGCCACCCTGTCCCCTTTTGCCAACACCCTAAGTTAAAAAGTTTCTTGAAATGGGAAACTGAGGAGCACATAATGACAGCGCTACTTCTAAACCTCTGCATCCCATCTTCTTCTGAATGGGATGAGGAAAATTATTTAGATCCATTGTCAATTTTCCTTGACCCAGTGACCCTCTAGGAACTGTTGGAAGCCTTCAAGCTTCCTTAGGCTCTATGGAATGTGAGGACAACAGAAAAATGCTGTATCATCTCACATGCAGCTCTCCCTTCTCCAATGCTTTCATTGTTTCCTTGCAACTCCTATATGCCAAGACCTGGGCTAGGACTTTGCATAGAACACCCACCCTTTAGAAGTGCATCAGCATATGTTGCAGATTTCTTCAAAAGAGATTTTCTTGCGCCACTATCAGTTGTCTGGCACAGAAAGAAAACCAGGTGAATATTCACCTGCCCTGAAGTGTTGCTTATTTAAATGCAGTTTCAGCTGAATACAAAGTTCTTCACTTCTTGGCCAGATTATTCTGCAGAGTCACTTGCTTTACAGCTGCTTCATCCTCCTGCTCCTACATGGCAGCATTTCAGCAGTATCTGGAAGGGAAGCATCTGCCTGTCATAGCATTACACTGAGCTTTGGGATTCTCCCAAGTGATGGTCATTATATCACTGTACGGTGATATTAGTAGTGTATTTTCATCCAGCAACAGTCAATGTCAGATTGTTTCATGATGTGTTCAACAGGCATCAACATTTCAAAAAAACCACCAGACAAATGTCTTTTTACTTGACCTCTTTAATGCAATGTCATAGATCATTTGCGTGTTTAACAGCTCTCAAAACATCGATGTGTGTGTGCTTACAAAATAGATATCTTCTCACTCCTTTTTTTCCTCCTTCAAGTGCCATGAGAAATTATTTAAGGAAGTTTTAATGAAATGCATCTGTCACTTATGAAGATAAATAGCCATAGTATGGCTTTCCATTACTGGAAATGGCAGAATTAAATTAGAAAATTACAATCCTCAGCATCTTCCCTGACTTGTTTTTGCATAATGTGTTAGAAAATATGCCCACATAGGCAGAATGCTGCAATACCAATGGAGCATGTCATAAAACAAGACCTCTTTTTATGGTTGTTTTGTTAGTTTGCAGTGGGGAGTTTTCTCCCACGGAGAATTTTTGGTCCTGTTTCTGGGCAAGGAGGCCCAGTTAGTAAAGGGATCCTGACTAGAGTGGCAAACAGATAAAACCCTCCCTCTCTTCCAAAACCTAAGTTCTGGACTTTTGTCTATATTGTTACATCACTCCCAAGCCAAATGTGAAGACCCTGGTAGAACATATGATCCAGGCTGTGTAATTCCTCATATCCCATCTAGAGGGCATCTCCTGTTCCGTTACATGGAACAAAAATAGTGTTACCATTAAAATCCTTGGGGCCACAGTTTGGACGATAGGAATAAATACTGTATTCTGACTCTTGCTAGTCAAAAAGATGGCTATTAAATGAGACATTTAAATGAAGAGTGGGACGGTGCAAAATTGTCTTTTCAAATGGAGTGGGCTCCTCTTTGTCCTTCGTTAGCAAGCTGGTCGTCTTGTCCTCAGAAGCAGATTGCTGGTAATTGTTTTTGTCTTTTTAAGTGAAGAGTTAGACTCCTTAGAGCCTGGCCCAGTTAGGTGAAGCTAGAATGCGATTTGCAGCCTTCAACCCTGCTACTGCTGGAAGCAAAGAGGTAGCAATTGAGATAAGCACACCACAGGAAGTCCCTTGTGTTTCTCACCTCTGCTTCCAGCTGGTAGTGGAGGATGCACACAGAATATTTCTGTCCTTCAGCCCTCGTGCCTGCTCCACACCAGCAGCATATGCTTCTGCTCCACTGCGCCATTGACCTTCAACTCACCCAGCACTCTTCTGCTCATTATCCTGATGTTTCTCTCTCTTTCCTTTATTATGGCATGTGAATTTAGTGTTTTTTGTTGCACAGGAGATGGCTTCAGCTGAGACAGGAGTGCTTTATCCACGCTTGCTACCTAAACTCAGGTTTCTTTCTGGGCACGTTCCTAATGAATCCTCATCCCTCAGTTCCTGAATAAATGCTTTAACTACTGCGCTTTTATTCAAAGCTGGTCACCAGTGCTGTAATGCCCCTCACCAGCTGGCGTGTAGCTGTTACGCTGTAGTTCACGCTGAGCCCAGCACCGTCTGTGCATGGCAGGATTGTTCAGCCAGGAGTCCTGCAGAAATGAGGAAGACCTCATGGGTAGTCAAATGCAGATACAAAGGTTGATGTGAGCAGAGAATGTTCTTGTAACTAATGAATGCAGAAGGTTAAAACAGGAGAGAAGGAATTTCCCTATCATCTCTCTTAAAATTTTGCTTATTTTTTTCCAAACGAAATTGGTGTAATTTTTGTTGTTCCTGTTCATTCCAACCTGCTAAATTCCCAGAACATCCCAAAGATCCCTGTGAGGAAAGGCAGTGGGGGGGAGCAGTAAGTAACTGAAGTACCCAATATATTGAATACATTTTGAGGAATCCCAGGGCTCTCTGAGAACAAGAGGCAAGCAGATAAAATGTATGGGGCATGAAAAGACGGGAGCTTTTAAAGCCCCAGTTGCTTTCCTTTCAGCCTCATCTTAATTGAACTGCTCAGATAACAGCAACCCTGCATGAAGTAAATGCCGGTTATCCCAGCTTTGACCTTCAGTAATCCTCCAGGCGTGCGGATAGGGATGCACATCACTTCACTTTTTCCCTGACTATCCAAATCCTCAGATTTGGATACTCAGGTGAACAGAACCAGCATAACTGGTAAGCACAAATAATACCAAGGTCACAGAGAAACAACATAAGCAGAGGTCAATATGGCAAGTGCCTGGTCTCCAGCAGGGCTCAGAATTTGGTTCCTGCAAATGGCAACGCAGCCTTGTAAAGCTCCCAGTTAGTGCTGGGATTTTGAGCGTTCACATTCCAAGGTTATCATGTCTTGCTGACCCTGGTAGGGGATGTTTTATCTTGGGAAGCTTTGAAATTTAATTACTTTTAAGTTACCTGGCACTGCTCTGCCTGTTATTAATAATTACACAATGATCAAACTCTTACAAAAATCCAGCCTTAGTATTTAACTCTATTACTTCATCCACACTATATTCTACAAGTTGACTGCATCCTGTGCAGAGAATTGTGGGGTTTTTTCTTCATATAATGCCCTTTAATTTCATCAAGTTTCACTTTTTCTCTGTCCCTCCATGCAGTCTGGCCAGAGGTGGGATGAGAAACTTCTCCTCTATGCCTCCTGCCATCTGGAACAGGCTTGTCTATATTTCCCTGCTTGATTGACTTTCCATCTCATTTCAAATCTCAGCTGAAAACTCCTCCTCCCTTCCCCCTTATTTCTGTCTTCTTGCTCTTATTTATCTCTAAAGCTACACTACTGGTTTCTGTAAAGCCATTGAGAAATGGAATTTGCATGACAGACAGAATTCAAAGGCTTAATCCTTTAACCTTTACTTACTAAGACATGTCTGTGCTGGAGACAATGGGCTACTGGCATAAGCAAAACCTGCAGGACCAAGTGGATCTGCAGACCAAGTGGACCTTCTTCCATACATAAAGGGGATACATAAAGGAAAGAGTAAAGAATTTACTTAGAGCATTCCTAATTGTAAATGCTAACATCAGCTCCAAAGCACATGGGCTTCATGGGCTACAGGAATTCTGTAGCAGAATATGCTGCCCTAGCATGGACCACAGACCTCGGAGCTAGCCGGCCCTGTACAGGTAGCAGAACAAATGACGAGTGTGTGAGCTGTTGGAAGCCACAAACAGGTTGGAGTAGGCAAATGGTTTCTCATGTCAGATCCTGACATGGGTCAGATTAGAGCGGAGGAGAGGCTGGCAATAGTATCCAGAATGGGCAGAAAGGCTAGGACTGTTTTCAGAGGAAAAGATAGGATTGAGTTTTGCCTAAGCTTTGGTTAAAACTCTGCCTAGCAAGAAGCCTCAGCATGATGGTGCTGGGCTGGAGAATGAGTCACAGAATCATAGAATCATTATGGTTGGAAAGGACCATGTTGCGGTCCGAGCGCACAAGCGTCCATACCACCTCCCAAAGGGGAAGGGGATCGAGGGCAAAGCGAGATACTTCCCACCAAGCTTGTAGGCAATTACGGAGAACAATGAGTATTCAACAAGTTTCTTACCAAATATATTTGAATAAAACCGTATTTACTCTATGGAAATATTACGGTATCAAAGGATGTCACGCCCACCCACTCACTCCCCCTCAGTCAACCTGGTGTGGTGTGGTGCGTGCGTGTGTGTAGATGTTGGTTTCTAC
>JAVSBS010017420.1:0-13980 GCA_033124195.1 Coracias cyanogaster | reverse complement strand
CCTTTTAGGTAGTTGTAGAGAGCAATAAGGTCTCCTCTCAGTCTCCTCCAGACTAAAGAGCCCCAGTTCCCTCAGCCGCTCTTCATAGGGCATGCTTTCCAGACCCCTCACCAGCTTTGTTGCCCTTCTCTGCACCCGCTCCAGCACCTCAATGTCCTTCTTGCACTGTGGTGCTCAGAACTGGCCACAGTACTCAAGGTGCGGTCTCACAAGTGCCGAGTACAGCGGCACAATCACCTCCCTACTCCTGCTGCTCACACCATTGCTGATACAGGCCAGGATGGCTCTCTTGGCCACTTGGGCACACTGTTGGCTCATGTTGAGCCGGCTGTCAGCCAACACCCCCAGGTCCTTTTCTGCCAGGCAGCTCTCCAGCCACTCCTCCCTAAACTTGTAGCGTTGCTGGGGGTTGTTGTGACCAAAGTGCAGGACCCGGCACTTGGCTTTGTTAAACCTCATGCAACTGACCTCAGCCCATTGATCCAGCCTGTCCAGATCCCACTGCAGAGCCTTCCTACCCTCAAGCAGATTGACACTCCCATTTAATTTCATGTCATCTGCAAATTTACTGAGGGAGCACTCAATCCCCTCATGTGGGTCATTGATAAAGATATTAAACAAGACAAGTCCCAAAACTGAGCCCTGAGGGACACTGCTTGTGACCAGTAACCAACTGGATTTGACTCCATTTACTACCACTCTCTGGGCTCGGCCATCCAGCCAGTTTCTAACCCAGTGAAGAGTCCTCCTGTCTAAGCCTTGAGCCACCAGTTTCCCTAGCAAAATGCTGTGGGAAACAGTGTCACATGCCTTACTGGTGTCCAAGGGGACAACATCCACTGCTAAGTCCAACGGCCTTATAAAAATGCTGGCAGGTAATGCGAGAAAGATGTAATGGAAAACTGACCCAAAGGTCAGTGGGCCTGCTGTGGATTATGTACTTAGAACTGATCTTAGAGGGCAAATGCATGGTAACTAGTGATGATGTCATATGATTACTTCCTTGGCAAAATGCTGCCTCTTTCTGTGTCTCAGCATACTGAAAACTCAGGATTTTAGTTCAGTTCTGGATGCGAGGAATAGGACACAGCACCGCACATCATGACATGTTGTTCTTTGGTCATAAGACAGAGGATAAAATAGATGCTGGGTAAGAAGCATTCTTGTAGCAATAGCAACAACAGTTCCATGTTTCTAAGTGTTGAGACTCACAGTGAATCCAAGTTTGGAAGGCCTGCATCCTAGTGTGTCATCCTGTGCTCTGTGCAACAGCTGCTTGGCCTTACTCCACCAGCCCCTGTCCAGTACAGAACACTTTTCACACCTTGTCATGAATGTCAGATGGTTGTCAAAGCCCTTCAGCTGCAGCCATCATCTATGACAGAAAGAAAGCAAGAGTCTGACTTTGTCAATATTTTGGATATAATAATATTTAGGGTATGTTAGGATTAAATTCTCAGGTGGTCTTAAGTGGTGGACAAGTCTATGCCCTTCAGTAAAACACCAAACTAGGAGGAAATTACCTTCTGACGTCAGATCTGGCAATCAGTGGAAACCCAGGTATGTGGGCAATAACGTAATCAAAGCTACCTGGAAGATTTTAATACTTTGAGGAATACCTGTGCATCTACTTCCTCTCTTCCTCTATGGCAAGTTCCTGATACTTCCAGATAAAGGGAAAAAAGCCTAAGAAGTAAATTTATATGTGAAGTGGAAAAAGATTCTTCCTATCCCTGGCAGGTAATCAGTGGAAGCTCAAGAGCACAGAATACATTTTATGTAAATATATAGTGTAAGCAGCACCTTCAACAAATAGTTCATGAAGTATTTTTATTTTCAAACCCACTTATTCAAGGACTCATATCACAAGTCTAAATTGAAGTTCTTTGCCCATCACTAGCCTATTTGAAAGGCTATTCCAGAATGTCATTCTTTCGATGGCTGGAAACCTTCCCCGTTTCCAGTCTAAATTTATTCATGACCAGCTTATATCTATTTGATCTTGTTCCAGCATTATCCTTTAGGTTAAATAATTCTTCTCCCTCCCTAATATTTACTCCTCGATGTATCTATAAAGTCATTATCTCCCGTCTCTAGTCTTGTTTCACTGGGCCAAACAAGCCAAGCTCTTTTTATCTGTTTTTGTAAGATAGATCTTCTGTTCCTAAACTTATCTTAGAAACCTTTCTCTGCACCCCTTCTAATTCCAGTTTATGTTTTTTGAATGGAGGTGACAGGAACTGAAGGATCTGAAGTGAGGCCTTACCAACATTGTATGTGGTATTTTCCTCTCTCCACCAACAAAGCCGGGCCTGATGCACCCTAGAATCGGATGCTTTTCACTGCTGTATTGCACTGGTAACTCCTAGTTGGCTGGCACCGGGATAGAAGCAAAGGTTTTCCGCATGGGCAGCAGGTTGTTCTGTGTGATTTGCTTGGATGTCAAAGGATACATGTATGAGGAAGATGGAAGTTATTCTTCTATGGTAAATTTGTTCTTTTATGCAGAGCAGTTCCCAACAGAAATATTCTAGGGAAAATTTGCAGGGTGGAAATTTCCCTTCTCCCTTCACATGAATACAACATGCTTTTAAATTGGAGGCCTAACTCCTAAGAGGACCTAGTAAACAAACACAAAGAGACAAAGGTATTTTGGACCTTGCTTTGCTGAAATGTGGGATTTCCTGGCTTGTTTTTTTAAATTAAAATAACTTTAGAGAAAGATGAAAAACAAAGACTTATGAGCCTGAAGTCAACGGAAATAAAACAGTCTCAGAAGTCCTAATCTCCAAGGGCCTTGTCTCCACTTCAGGACGAGCTGAGCTTGCTCTGCACCTCTCTGGATTAGGGCCTGAGGGAAGCAAACAATCTTTCCTGCCAAGGGCAGTGTCTTTCTGGGCTCTTCTGTGCCAAGTGCAGAACGCAACAGAAGCTTAAATTACTTTTAAACAAGCAAATATGTAAGAAAAATGTGTGAACATTTGTTGGGGAAAGTAAAATAAATTGTTACGTAGGGAAGCAGGTTTCCATCTGGCTTTGTTTTGTTTTTAAGATTATAAAGCAATTGGGAAAGTATACACAGAAACAGAGAAATTCAGCACATTATTAAAATATAGTTATTTCGTGTTTCAATAGGATTTTCTTGTTTGCTTGGATAGACTTCCAAGCATTTAACAGAGTCATGTTGAATACTGAATGTAGTGGTTAAGAAACGTTCAAGAACCTCCCAGCATTTAAAATAAACAGTGTGAGCATTCTCCATGGCCAGAATCTGCACTGGCTTGGGGAAAACGAACCTCTTCCCGTTGCACTGATTGTACTGAAGGTTGGTGCAGGCAATGGTGAAATAGAATTGGATTCCTTCTTTACATTAAACATTTGAAAAAGAGAGAAGGGTGAGGCTGTACATGAGAACAGCTCTCCTAACTGTTGTGTCAATTCAGGGCTGGCCGCTTTTCTGTTTGCATATTGCACTTGTTGAAAAATGCAGATTTAGATCAGTCAAAATCTAATTATGGACTGATGTTGATATTAAATTTGTTAGCAAATTTCTGAGTGAAGACTAAAAATTGTTTGTTTGCTGTCTCCCAAAGGGGAATACTTCATTAAAACATGTACACTTAAGTTTTGAACTGGAAGGACAAAAAAACGAACATAAAACAACCTGCCATTTTATTTACTTGAAGATGAATGAGGGGAGAAAATGGAGGAGGGGAATAAGGGAGTATTTTGTGCTGGAAAACTATTCTCCTTTGTTTGCCTGTTTGTTTCAGGTCTGAACAAATCAAACCACTTTTTGATGGCTACTGCCCTTGATCCTCAGGGCTGCCAGTGAGTCTTAGAAGACCTGCAGAACAGTCTACTGTGATCATGCTTACTCACCCCCAAAGCTGATGTCTAAAGTTCAGAGGGGGAAGCCACAACTTTCTTTTTAATAGACCTTGATGCATTTTTCCTGACATCTTCTGACCATGAACTTCTTTCATCACCCTTTGAATCCAATTAAGCCTTTTGGCATGGAGAAAGGAATCTGGACAAAATGTTACATGCATTCAAAAAGCCACTAAACAAATCCATGGAGGAAAACCCAAAGCTCCATCCTTGCCTGTACTCTTTCATTCTGCCCTGGTGGTCTCAGCGGAACTGAGAACCAGGCCCATTGTCACTCCCAATGTTAGTCTTGCGTGACCTCTCACATCTTTGCCAAGTATGATACCAAGTACTGATGGCTCATTGCAACAGTCTCTTAATTATAGACTATGTACACAACAGATCACAAGAGTGATCTCAGCTCATTTTAAAGACAAACAATTAAGATTCAGTAAGATTAAAAGATTGACCCATTGTTACTTAACAATTCCTTTGCGAAGTGTAAATGATTAATTGGAAGCTCATGTCTTCCTTTCACCTGGCCAGACTGTTTCTATTGCAATGTAGGGAACAGACCATCAACAAACCTCTCCATCAGAAATCTATAATCCTTTGCTGATGGCTTGCTTGGCAAGGCTCTATGGATACTCTGGGACATCGTCCAAGAAGAGCCCTAAGAAATTAATTGTCTCCTAGCCTGTTCTGAAATATAGGTCAGCCTTTCATGGCTGTGCTAAAGCAAAGAAAACCTTAATCATCTAGGAAGGCCAGTAAAACCTGGAGGAGGTGGAGGCTTTCAGGCTCTCCCGCTGAGGATATTCCAGGGCAAAATAACATTCTGACTGTCCCAGAGGTAGCTTTAACTTTAAAAAAAAAAAAGATAAACAAACTAGGAAATCAACTATTCTAAAATTTGGGACCTCTTTTGTTAGCTTCTACACTTTCAACCTCTTTCTTCCTAGCTGCCTTTCAATCCCTAGAGTATGAAGCCAGTTTTTAAAACTGGAAACTGAAGTTGAAATGTTAAGTGACTCAATCAGAGAAAATGTAACATAGAGTTTTGAAACTCTGGACTCCCCCTCCAACATTCGAATCACCAAAAACTCACCCTCTGGAACAGTGAAGTCATCATATGGGGATGAGGCAGACAACTCCATTGGGCCTCTACTGATGTCGTTCTGATGAAATTTGCTCTTTAGCCTGTTACGAGACTATGAATTCTTCTGGCCCCAGTGTGCTGCCTTTGCAGGGGAGGCAAAGTCACCCTGTTGGGACACAGTATTCCTCCGCTAAGTCCTTACAGAGCTGCTTGGCAACAGCCCAGAGATAGTATCTAGCAGTGGCTTTTCCACCTAGGCCAGTCCCGTGTGTGAACATGAATGTACATCTGCTTGGCTTATTTGCAGAGCATTTTGTAGTGAGTTTGCTTCCTAGAACACCTTCTTTCATCATATTGGGGAAACCGTGAGTTAATTTCTAACCTTCCCCCACTGAGAGATTTAGTAAGTCTTTATCTCCTTGATGCAAATTTGCAGTATCAGTGTCAGAAAAGATGATCATCAGCACTTATTTCCTGCATGACTTCAGAAATATCAAGACAAACTGCACTTATTTAAGGGCACATTTCTCAACGCTCTCAGACTTTCCTGCTGTCTTAACATCAGCAGCCATTTAACCACTCTATAAGCTTTCAGTATTTTTCCTAACTTGGTGTAAGCAAATATTGATCGTGACTAAGATAGTAATTGAGTTCATTCATGATAATAGATGGTCCATTGGCTGCACCCATTAAAGCTTCTTTAAAAGCAAGAAACAACTTTAATTGCCTGGAGAGACACGGGATGATATTGCAGCAGATTGGAACCTATTAATAACAGTAAATTCAAGGTTTACCCAAGCTTGTTTATGCTTGTTAGTATTAAAGCTTCAGATGGAATAGAAAGATGACTAAAATGGGCATTCTGGACAGAATACTAGCCTGATTATGCGGCTTTTATAAAACACCCTCTTTAATCACTAAGAATATCCTCATACAGAGCTGCAGAGCTTTCTTGAAAAGAGCCTGTTCTTGATTAAATGTGTTTTTTTCTCCATTACCTGAAAGATCTGGAAAACTGGTATTTGTTTTATGCCCTATCATATTCTTTGCCATAGGAAGAGAAGACCAGAAGGGATCACCAAATTCCTATGAGTTAGTGCAGAGGAAGGATGGGATGCACGCAGTTTATGAAATTCTAGTGTATCTACTTGAAAAGCAGAAGCAATTACAAATATGTCTGCATGTCTCCATGAATGACTTGAGGGTCTTTTGTATGCCAAGACCTTCAAGATATTAACAAAAACTGCTTTGGGCTGATAATAGTGGCTGGCAGACACATCTCAGTACCTCTCAAATTTCAGTTTCACCTTGGAACTTGAGCAATGAGTTTCTTTTGTGTAAACATCCAAGTAGAAAAAACTTGCCAAGAAGAGAGGATTAGCAATCTAGGGAATGAGGGCAGAGTATCTTTTTCATATATTGTTCCAGAAATGCATGGTCTTCCTTTAGTCCTCAGCATCACCAGACCTTCAAGGAAGAGAGCTGCTGAGCTTCCGTAGCTTTGCCTTGGAGCTCTGTGACCCTGAGAGCACAGGTCCTCCTTTATGTATCCCAGACCACCTATGAAATAGTACCAAATTAGGACGGTGGGATTTCATGGCCATGCTACACCAAGTGAAATGGTGAAAGAGATCTCTGGTTTCTTCAACCTATTATCCACACTGGATATTATCTGACACCAACTGCTTCATTAAAATTGGCAGGCATGTGAAGAGGACTCATGAGGACAGTTTCCATTGCACTCTGCAATATACAGAAATTTGTTTTTTTCTGGATTTACAAAGAAATGAAATATTATATTTATTATGAGGTCATTCCTCTTTTTTTTTTTTAATTATTTTTATTTCAAAACCCTCCTGTGGTTGGCAGCATGTCTAAAGCTGACATCAGCAACATCTGGGAACACAGAGTAACACCTCACAGATGCTGAGCAACAATCTCACTGAAGCTAATGGGAAAGGCGTTCGCTCATCGCGTACAAAAATTAGGCCCCCAGCCAACATTTTTCCATTTCGAGTTAGGCACTGCAATCGCTACTGAGTATCACAAACATGATCCAAATGTGCCTGCAACAGCATTACATTTTTTTTTAGATAGGAAAGAAACTCTTCTGCAGTTAAGTATTACTGTCCTTTTTACCCAGCCGAAAAAGTTCAGAGCAAAGGCAAATGGATATTTGACAGATTTGTCACACAGAAAAGCAATATCCTCACAAATCTCTCCAGGAATTCCTGAGACTACCTCTTGGCCCCTCATCATCCCCAACAGCTGAGGGAGACCTCACAGCCATCCACTCTTGGGCAGTCATTGCGTTTTGGGGAAGTATTACTTCAGGAATTTAATGAGGAAAAACAACCTCTAAGTGCAGTGGGTTCAACTTCACTAAGCAGTTTGCTGATTCTGCTGTCAGCCCTAAATATCAGCTTCTGAGTAGACTGAGAAGTCCAGTCCCTGAAGTCTCTTGCGTACGCGCTTACTGTTAATTATTTCTCTCGCAATACTTGACTCAGCATTAAATTAGCCTTGCAGACAGAAGGTGAATAGCTGTGACTATTTTTTGCTTTGAAATGGGGAAAATCATGCTTCTGTGATAATGCAACAAACATTAAACAAAATGACTGGATGTGTACACCTGCCTGAATTTAAGGTCACAGTAAACCTCTCAGAAAAGGTCATTTTCACTCCACTTGCAATAAAATAAGCTGTGACCTATGATCCTGACATGATAATCCAAAGAGCTTCAGTGAACTTGTTCCATTTCCAGAGAAAGGGATTTAAGAGTGTTGCCACCTATAAGGAATTCAGAAATTGTTTCAAAAGCCACTGATGTCCCAAGCCACAAGCCTAGAAAGCAGACCTGAAATATTTAATTCACAGCAATTTTGGGGGGAGAACCACAAATGCTTGGGTTTTAGGTGACATGCATTCCAGTGTAGCTTGGCTATAGAGTCTGGTATTCAAAGAGTAGACAAGTCCCAGACAGGTGAGTCAAAAAGGCCATGTGTCAGTAGGAGCTTTAAAAGCCATGGAGCACAATGGCCTGGGTAAAATTTCAGAAGCATTTCAGGCACATGAAGTTTGGACAGGGTCTGTCCCCCTGAAGACGGGGACTAGATGAGGGAGAAGGGCTATAGCTACACAAGGGAGACAGGTTCTGTGATTCAGAGGAAAAGCCATGACCTCAAGAGGATTCCTGAGCACCTCAAAAGCCTGAGAAGCTATGACAACAGTAAGGGAATGGAGGCAGAGAAACGTACACAGTATTTTATATTGCCTTGCATACATCAGCACTTAAAGCAAAGGGTGATTGTGCTTCTAAAGCTTTGCATAAGCATGTCTGTATGTTTTAGCCATATGTTTAACTAAAACCCTGAAGAAGTGAGTTGTAAGCCCGGAGCACCTACAGGGAAAATCCTTTAAGCTATAAAGCGATTAACACTAGACGTGGGGACTCAGATAAGCTGAGCTACAGGTTGCTCTTCCTCTGCAAGGTTCAGAGACAGGGAACCTGTGTGTAAAACTTCATTGGTTCTGCAGTCGGTTCAAATAAATGTATTTGGGAAAAAGCAAGACCCAGCTGGCAGCTGCCTAATGAGTACCTGGACAGCAAGAGCTCTTACCAGAACGAAAGCAAGCCACACCAACAGCTTTTCAGTGAGGTCTTGTTTCTGGGAACTGTGGTTTGTAGCAGTCACTACAGGACCAGACTTCACACTAGGCACGGTACACTATGCTGAAACCTTTTTGATTTCCCAATATAGCTCTTTGGAATTAAGGTCGTGAACTGAGTACTCTTGGAGAAACTGCTTCCCAGATACAGAGTTCCTCTGCAAGGTCCTTTGGTACCTGTGAAACAGGAATCTTGTAGCTAGCTTGACTGCTTCTGAAATTTTGACCATCACTTCAAATGCCATAAAATTGGCTTTTTCCCTCCTGTAAGCACAATTCACTTGGGGGCACTGAAGCGAGGCAAATTCATATTTGTGCCTGTATATTGCTCGTTCAGGTGATCAGGGAAGAAATTGCACGTCATTGGTGGTGTGTTTGATCCTACATGGTATGAAAATCGCAACAGGGACTGCACAAACATGATGCTTTGCCAGCTTCTACCCTGCTTTGTTCTTACTCATATGCTTGAGAACCTCTTTTGTGCACACCAGCATCCAAAGGGATGTAAATTCTGGTGTGGATTTAGAAGCAGACCCCTGCATTTATGCAAGGTGAGGCAAGCAGAATTACAGGACAGGGAATGCTGTCACATGTCCCCATACTATATTACGTCGTGCTAAAAGTGAGATGAGACTAGAAGTGAGAACGGCATTTCCCCCTATTATAAACACAGTAATTCATCTTACTCAATTTTTGTCCCCAAACCTGCTTTATAGGGCGGTTTTTCCCATTTTATAGCCTGACACATTTACAGCATTGATTTGTTTGTTTTTCTTAGTGGGCAAAACTGTTCTACTGATGCACCTTGGTGCTGGGTGATATTAACAATCAGTAGTTTGTGGCTGACACTTGAAAGCGCGGGCATTAAGTGATGGATTAAACTTGTCATTCAAAAGCTCCATCCTGCTTTTATCTGTGGCATGCTCTGTCCTTGATAAAGCTTCTCGCCAAATAAGAAAAAATGCTGGGAGTATTCAGTAGGAAAAGAGAAGAGACGAGTCTGGGTGAAAGTGAGAAAATATTTCCTACAAGTGATGACTCATCTATTTTTATTTTCCACTTATAATTCCAGGGGTGTGTGGAAAGCCGTGAGTAGAGGATACCCAATGAAAAAGAAACCGCTTGGCTGGAATTGAGCACCAAATTTACAATCAGGCTCTTAATTAGAACACAAACAGTGTCAAATAGTAACATTATCACCTATAATTGGTCCAACAGAAAGAAACACTAATTGTGACATTAGCGGGCAGAATGCTTTCGGGCAGGAGCTCTGTTAAAATGCAAACACACTAATTGACGTGATGAGGAAGATGAAAAAAAGAAGGTAATAAAAGAGACTATTATGCTTTATCTTGGCAAATGGAAGGCTACTTTAGAAACACTCAATAGCTGAAGAAAGGGCAGGTAGCTTAAGCAAAGCAGTAAATGAAATAATGAGCATTGTTGATTCACTGCCTTTGTCTCAGAGAGCCAGAGTGATTACAAAGTGATGAGCAAGAGCCAGATTCTACTTTCTGCCTCATTAGTGTAAATTCAAAGTAGCTCCATTGAAGTCAGTACAGTTGAGATTTACAGGCTTTCAGATCTGGCCCCTCAATTACAAGCTCAGGATTAAAGTCTCCGCTCTTCCTGGGACTCTGAGCAGCCAGGCAGAGAGTAAGGAAATCGAGCCGTACCTTTCATAAAGCGGATGCAAATGGCTCAGCAATTGTTCTGCCCAGCCCTAGTGAGGGGAAGATCTACTGCAGTAGAGATTGAGCTGTCAGCTGGAACCCACTGGTCTAACACATCAGGCAGTTCAGCTCAGCAGGCTTAAGAAGCAAGACCACACTGCGTGGAGGGACTGTGGCTGCTTCTCCATGAAGTCTGCTCTCTTCCTACACAGTCCCCAACAAAATGTACATCGCTTAATCCCATTACCAGTTCCCTCTGCATTCTTCTGGCCAAGCTGACCTGTCTAGATACAGAAGATTTTATCTGGGACTGGTCCCCAACCTCAGCTCTCTTTGAAATATTTGTTGTGCACAGACACTTTGCTTTGAGGCCTTGCTGCCGCACCTTGGATCTCACATATCCTCGGGGTACAGGTAACTGATGACTTGTATTAGGAACTCGGTGGGAGGGGGAAACCATAAACGGCATCTCCCTCTCCTCTGTACACTGTGTCAGGAGCGTTTATACACAGCAGTCGCTGTTTCTTCCCAAAATCTAGTTGAAAAACACTGTCCTTAAATACCATCTCCTTGTTGATAGCTTGGCTTAGTTCCTCAGCGTTATTTCTCTCCTTTTACTTTGCTGACTCTCTAACACGCCTGTCCAAATTACGATCCCCACATTTGGCTGCGGCAAAGTCTTCCCAAGACAGTGTTGCCTAAGGAGCTGATGCTGTTTACATTCCCAGCTAAGTACAAGCCGAAATGGTAAAACAAAGCAATTTCTGATGCTTGCTCAGTCTATTATATCCCCATCTTCCACTCATAGCACTCCCGTTTCCAAGAGTCTTCTGATTGATTTTGAGGCCGCATGATAATGCTCAGCTCTATTACCCTAGTAATATTTCTATGAACTTCTGGCAAAGCTTTGCTAGAATGTGGATATGTGAAATTTACTGGGTCTTTTCCAACATCTACACAGTTGCAGTTAGAGCCCCAACAGGTAATACAGCTTTCCTGGCACAATTTTTTTAATGTTTGAGGTTTTTGAATCTTTTATGGGCAGGATATTCCTTCCAGGGGTGTCCCAGCCTCAGCTCTCGCACACCGCTGTGCTACCACTGAAGTCCCCTCTCGGGCATGTTCTCTTCCCCCCTTTTGCTGGCGCTGAAATGTAGATGACCTACCAATGTGACTTTTTTCCTCCATCGTAAAGGTTACTACTGTATTTAACCCCCCCCCATCCTTTGAGACTTCCTTGGTTTTCCTGACTTTTCAAAATTAATTGCCAGTGACAGAGTCAATTCATTAGCTAAATGAAAAACCTGGGAAGCACATTGTCCAGATCTGCTGATCCCAACCTACCACAGAGTTGAACAAAGTATTTCCTTACCTGGCCTTCATTAGCGGCTGTATTGGCCAGGCTTCTACTCCTTCACAAATGTCCATACCACTCTTCCTGTTAAAGACTAATTAAAACAGGAGATAAAAAGGCAGGCCAGCAACTCAGCGATTGCAGATCCCTCATTGATTTCTTTGCCTCTCTTCATTCATTAATGGGTCCATTTTCCCTTTTTCTCTTTCAATGTATTAACAGCTGTTCCTATTTCATTTAAAGCCTACTAACAAAGACATCTCTTCATTTCGGTTTTCGGCTCTAACCTTCTTGTGTTTCGTGGGAATGAAACAAGGTAATACAGTGGGGAAAATACATATCTGCATACTTTGATGCACTACCTGGTTTCCTTGGGACCGTTAAGTAACAGTCTGTGATCTGCCACGAGTCTCAGAACCCTACTTTTTTTGCCCAAACACATGGCAGCTTCTTTCATCGAGTGTCATGTGTACATTAGGAGTGCAGGGCTGCATCACCACCCAAATGCAGGCAAAGACCTTTTGTCTTGTCCCCAGGCGTCCCAGGGTTTTTAAAATATTGTCCCCAAGGGAACATCCCCCCAAAAGACGGCAAGAGCCACTTGGATTTGTACAACACCCACACTGGTGACACCAGCCAGGAGCAAATTCCCTTAGTCCTAGGTCAGGCACTTCTGACTCAACAGCTTTTTTGGCAAATGTAGCAGAGGCTGAAAAGAGTGGCTGATGCAACTGCAGGAGACAGTGCCCAAGAGTACAAACGGGGAGTGTGGGAGAAGGCTGCAGTGTGCCACCACACATTTTTGAGCTCATTCTGAGGAGAGAGCAGAGAGCAAAGGCTTTAGTCATGCCAGCCTGACTTATCATTGGGGGCAGCTGTGACTTCCCAGTTAAGACTGCTCGCTACAACTACCTGAGAGCAAGGCTGTAGGGAGGTGGGTGCTGGTCTCTTCTCACAAGTCACAACCACGACAGGAAGAAATGGTGTCAAGTTACGCCAGAGGAGGTTTAGGTTAGACATTAGGAAAAACTTCTACACCAAAAGGGCTATCAAGCACTGGAACAGGCTGCCCAGGAAGTGGTTGCATCGCTATCCCTCCCTGGATGTATTTAAAAGCCATCTAGATATGGTGCTCAGGGACATGGTTGAGAAGTGGGCCCGGTAGAGTTAAATACTGGTTGGACATGATGATCTTTAAGGTCTTTACCAACAACAGCGATTCTGTGATTCCGTGAAGATGAAGTTCAGTGAGATATCTGTGTAATTTCCAAGATGAAGAGTAAATTTGAGAAGACGTGGTCTATCTTAGCAAGATGTTGAACATAAAGGAATCGATTAAATTGTTCTGTTTGTAGCACGAGTTGAAAATTGGAACTGTGTCCTGGGTCTACACAGTTCCAGTCAATGGCAGACTAACCAATCACGGGAATGAGCCCAGCATTCAGCTCAAACTGACTGAGTCTCAGAGGAAAATACTGAGAACTGAAAACAGCACGAGTCCCACCGCAGCGACCTCATTTGATGGAAATCTGATGTGTGCAAGGAAAACAGCCCACAGGAAACTGTAGAGGTCTTAGAACGTTTCCTATGCCTGCACACCATTTTCTGCGATAATTGTCATTCTTCCCGCTAGCCGGTGATACTCGTGTGGAATAAGATGATAGACCAAAGGTGGTGGAGGGCGCAGGTTTGAGGATGTAGTTCTCAACCCATGACAGTGCACACTTATATGCACTAGAGTAAAAGAAGAGTCAGAATGAAAAGACCGGTGACCTATAATTAATTCAGTCCATTCAGTATTTCTTTTTTCCAGTAAGGGATCTGAGCTAAAAGGAATCAAACCATACAGATTAATTTGAAATACTTCCGTGTTGGATTTTGTCACAGAGCACTCACGTTTCAGTGTGTTGCCAGTCATCTTCCTCTTCTAAGGAAAGGAAGACTGAGCCCCAAAGTGTTACTGAAATGTAAAAGTGAAGGATTAGGGTTCAGATACTGGGCAAGTGAATCTAATGGACTGTGAAATAAGGAAGAGTGGAGGGAAAACGAGGGTACGTCCAAAGCCCGTTAGCGCCAGCTGGGGAAGCGCTGCCCTCTTGGATGGCCTTCCAATTAGATCACCTGTATGAGGCTGAATTCAGCCTCAAAGTTGCTTTTTTGAGATGACGTATATTATCCACCTAATCCTCTGGCAACTGCCCTGAGGTTCCTTCCTCAGCTCTGGGGTGCAGAAGAGATCTCGGTGCCCTTTCCAGGCGTGGCGCCGGCAAGTACACTCTGGGGCATGACAATTACCCAGGCATTACACTGTGGTT
>JAVSBS010017416.1:0-18457 GCA_033124195.1 Coracias cyanogaster | reverse complement strand
GAAGCGCAGCCTTCCAGGAAAGCACCTCTGGGCTGGGCGGCTTCCCTTCCTTAAACATCTCCCTGCTGTCTGTTAGTTGTGTGCGTCTGAGAGAAGATTTCACCAGGCTTCCCAATCTTCACTCTCTTTTTTAATAAACCAGCATAAAGTAGAATTTATTTACATAATGCAATGATCCATGAAGGTTACCATAACATCAAGGGACCATATTAACCGCTTGAGTGGAATTCATTAGAAATTAACTACCACTTAAATTAATTTTCCCACATTCACAAGGCTGTAATGGTGGAAAAAGGAACCGTCCATCAGCATGTACTGACAGGAGAGCTGTCACTGCTTTTATTTATAGGTGAATACATTAACCCATGAAGCAGCCTCTTCAGAGCAGATCTTGAGCTTCTGTACAAATAGGCTCCTTCAGAAGACTTTTCTTTTAATAAGTAATCCAGCCTTAGTTAGCAGGAACACATGCTGCCTAATGCTTTTACCACTGGCTAAATATGCCTTTTCATGAGAACTGTAGAAAAATGTCCTCCAAAAAAATCCAAGCTTCACACTGTACATAGTTTTTTTGCAATGGATGTTATTGATTCGATCTGGTTATAGTGATACTGTGTTATCAGTACTGGTACAACTATACAACAAAAGTTTGTCTATTGATTATTCTTCTTTTGTAGTTTGTTGCATTATTTGAATGTTTTACCTCCTTTATAAATGTATATGTGTGTAAGTCTCCAAACGTAGGAAGTAAGTGAACGAAGGTTGTACCTGTCTGTGATCTAGGCATACTTTGGGCACATTTACTGTAGTACCTTGTGGTAGTCAATCTGAATAAACTACAATGAGAAGGAGCTCTGTGACCCTTGTTAGATGACCATAGTTGTCACAACCCAATACAGTCTTAGAAGGAGGTCTCTTTTTTTCTATATAAACCTCATAGCTGAAGTGATCTTCGGAAAATTTCCTGTACAGTTTAATCCAAACAATTTTTTTCATGAATAATTATAGCTTAGAGCTAAAAGCTGTCCCTTACCAATTAAGAACATTTTTAATTTTCTTTTAAAGTGGGAAAGTTCAGTAAGAATATGATAGGATTGTTACCTTTTAAGAAATGCCCCTATCTATGACTGTTAATATTAAAATAACTAAATAAAATCAATTTTACATATTTTTGTGTTGGATGATCCCATATGTAATAGACAGTGGTGACAACAACATCAAATGAGCCTGTGTGCCGGCAATATTGCTCACTGAAATGATTTGCTCTCATTGCTGTGCAGAAAGAGATAATATGGAAGTTACAGTGAACTTCATAGTGCTGTGAACACTTTCATGTACACTCCTCCACGGTTTCCATGCCAGTGTCGAAGGAAGCTTCCCACACAGTTTCTCATATGAAGAATTTGGAAGGCGAGTGGCCTTCCCTGGTGTTTCTGTGAGTTTATTGCTGTGTGTTAGACACTTGGCAGGCATAGCAACTAAATGAGCTTTTCCTGGGTTACCCACAAGTCCCTATATTCAAAAGGAACTGAAGGCTGTCCTGTTACTCCAGTGACAAAATTACATGCTGTTATCTTTTATGTAGTCCCCCCTGAACAGATTCTTTTTAACAGCTTCTCAGAGGTATAGAAGTGTTACACGGTCCAGGCTAAAAATATAAACTCAGTGAGTAGGAGAAAATCTTTTAAAAGCTTTGTCCTGCAATAATATATGTAGTTTTCTATTTCAATTATTTAAATATATCTGTAGTGTGCTATTCAACTATGCTGAATAAAAACTCAGTGTCAGTAATACCTAAAAAGACTATCATTGCAGTAACGTCGGTCTCCGCCTGATATCAGACATCCTGACAAAGAATTTGTTCATGTTCACTTTTCTTATTTTTTTACAGTTATACTTTAACTAGATAAACTGAAAATCCGTAAGTACTTCTACCAATGGCTTGTGATGCTGTTTGTTTAGAATATCGGCAAGTGATTCCTGATGTTCTCCTAACAGCCTAGGGAAAGCTTGTAGCTGGGAGCAGACTAACCACTCTCCTTCAAAAGTAGCAACTGTCACAGTACAGTGTATGATTTATTTATTATTTAATGGATTTAGAGCATCTGAAATCCTTACAAACACTATTTTGTCTAATTCTTCCACATTTCTTATGGCACTGCCTTTTAGTTTGCTTTGTATACACTAACGTACACACATAATGTATCATGTGAATGAGTTGGACAAACTAGAAAATTATGCCATTCTACTTGCTTCTCATGTGGGAATACGGTTAGTTTGGTTAATTGATACAATATTGACTAAGCAATGACTCTCACTTCTGTCAACATTTTTACATTTGTTACATTCCCCTGCCTGATTCTGCTTTTCTGCTTTATTTCCTTTTAAAATTTAAACATCTTAAAAAAGGCACTTCTCAATTAATGCATTTCATGATTGAGAAACACTGAAATTAACTTTTAGCCAATTAAATTTTTACGAGTATTTGCTATTGTCGACAGTAGTAAAAACTTCTGTTTCAGCCACATCAATAATTAATTTAGAAGCACATGCCTGAAACACTTTCCCACATGCAAAGGAGTTGTTATTCTCCCACAGCTTCCCTCACAGTCATCCTGGTGACTCCCTTGGCACTAGTACGCCATTATTTTGTTGGCAGCATTTTGATTTCTGCATGGTTATGATTAACCTGTACAATGTGTTCCTCTTAATGCAAAGCTGTTTTCTTATCCCTTCAATTTTACAAACTGGAAAAAGCATATAGCCGGAGGCCACACAGAATAATACCAGTGTCAAGCTTTAAAAAACATATTTGTTTTGTGTCCTCTAAGGACAAATGATAGACATGTAAAAATGTTTTCTCTGTTTCTTTTTCAGGGAATACTTACTTTAGAATTAACTTCTGTCACAGAAAACATAATTTGAAGCATCTACTCTATGTTATTTCTGAGCATTTCTGCTATAAAGAGGGAAAACAGTACATTGTGTATGACACGTGTGATTACAAGGTTATAGAAACTCTTTATGTTTCTCTTGTTGTTATGATTTCTCCTTAAGAAAGCTTGTCACTGGAAACAGAAGAACGTCCTTCCTTCAAAACAGGCAAATATATAATACTATCAAACAGCACAGTGTAATGAATGTAATTTTTAATTGCTTTATAATACTTTAAATTCCTACACCTCTGAAGCACTCAGTGTTCTTCATGCAATCCAGTCATGTGTCAGTTTTGAAATGGATCTGAGAAGAAAAGAGTTTTTTATGATACATCCTTAAGTGTTCTGATGATTACACATGCTGTAACCTATTTCTTCATAAATGCATTCCATCTTTAATTTTGTCCTCTTCAAGATACAATCATCCTAGTGTCCTTTTATTCATAGAGATTGTTCTTTTACATACTTTCTCTGTCTTACCTATTTTTTAATTCTGTTTCTCTGTGATATCAAGCATACTTCATTTCATGCTTCATTGTACAGGTTTTAGTTTCAGCTCCACTATATTAAATGTTCCCACCCTTTTGCTCCATATTTTAGTCGACAGTACAGAGGCGTTAAAAGCCTTTCTCAAAGAGAAAGATGAGTATTCTTAATGCAGAATCCTTTTCCTTCAGAAACTTGATTGACCCCAAGTCTTATGACTCCACAGTCAAGAAAAATAAAACTCATTCAAGGCAAAAAGCATCTTAACAACACTTGTCTGAAGTTAAACTATTAGAAATTTTCTCTTTTCTCCCTATTTCTCACTGCTTCCCAAGTAAAGACAAAACCTATAGATTAAAATGGAAAAAAACCTTATAATATTAGCTGTATAATTTTTGCTTAAGTCTACATATTATTAGGAATTTTATGGACTTTTGTCTCTGATACAAAAATGTTCTACTTTATTACATTGAAGTCTTTACTTTTTTGTTTGAAATCCTTAGTTTCCTGGCTCTGTTGTTGTAGTGGACCTGATCTCAGAAGAGGATTTCCAGGATCTGAGGAACTCCTGATAAAAGCGGGCAGCTTGGAAAGGTCTCTTAGAAAACCCTCTGGCGAATGTAAAGGAGAAACTAGTTATAGCAGAGCTCTTGGAGACTGAGGAGATGCTCATGAAAGAGTCATGGTTCACCCTGCCCATTATTTTATTTTGTTCAAAGGCTAGATGACCAAAGGACAAATGATTCTGGTAAGTCAATTAGAGAAGATCTTGGAAGCAGCACAGATCATCAAAATAGCTGCTGTCCAAGTGTTCAAGTTTGGCCTGAATGGATCACAATCCCTGAACTGGATCCGTGCTGTAGTGAAATGACTTCTCTATGCTCTTAAAAATTATGCTGAGAAGTCACGTGGCATCCATTTAGCTCACGAAGGCTGACCTTCAGCTGCAGAGTAAGCACTGCTCACCCCCCTGGGAGACAAGCATGCAGTATCCTGAGGACTTGATCAGGAGCACGAGGTGTCCTGGGCTGAAGATCCATGGTCAGTACCCAAGGATTTACTAGTGAGCACCCAAGAGAGCAACTCCAAGGATTTGGCCTGAGAGGGAAGTACCCCCTTTAGTCCTGGTCACACTGAGTCACTGGAGAACCAAGAACCAGCAGTGAGTTCTTCAAAGTCTCCTCTTCGCAGGACTCCAGTGAGGAAACTACAGCAATGGCTTGGCTGGCTTGGCCTGGTGGATCTCATCAAGGTGGGTGGCAGAGGGCCCAGTAGCAGCCTCTGCTGTGTTTGCTCTCCAAAATGGAGGGAAACTGAGCCGTGGTTTGTGGTTTCCTTCCTTTGCCTGGAAGATGACATCTCTGTATTTTTGTCAGAAGGTGTGGAACCAGTCAGCCGGCAACAGCATGCAGGTCAAAATGGTCTTCCCCCTTCAGACAGCCTGCTCTCATAATTTCTTACAGCCTCTTCCATCCATCACTGGCAACCTCGTGTCAGTGGGGCAGGCATCCATGGACCAGTGCCCTCCTGCATGTTTTGGGAGCCAAGCACTCTTCTGTGCTGGCCCTAGCTGAGAAGCTGCTGAGAGGAACAAGCACAGCATCTGTCTGCTCTGGTGGTATCTGCATGGACCTGCCTTTGGAGGGCAAACCCCTGCAGCTGAGCTAAAGGCATCTGAAAGTGGAGCTTGTGAGGGCAGTACTGGGGAGAAGGAGTGGGGCGGAGGTAATACTTTTGTTATTTGCAGAACAGAATGATTTCTGTAGCTGTAGATACATATTCCCTCTCTAATATCTGTTGTATGATGTGCTGGCACTTCTTCAGAGGATAAAATACACACGGGATGCTTTGCATGTTTTGTAACATCTTTTTGCTCTGCAACAATTAAATTATCCTCAACTTTTTCTCTTCAGTTGCAAAGCATCCTACGGATTTTCTGCCTAGAGTGGAATTGCAAGAAATTTCTGAAGTATTTGATACAAGTATATTTTAATTAAATATAAAACTCCAGCAATTATTTTTGAAATATTGTCTGAAGTCTTGGATTCAACTGGATTTTGGAACACACTGGAAAACAATGACAATGAGCAGTTAAAGAAACACCAAGAATGCCAACAAGTCACAACTTAAGAATAGATAAAAGGTGGTAGCAACAGAAGTGAAGCTGAAAATATCAGCAGCATTAAAAACCTAAAATAAAATAGTTTTAATACAGCACAATAAAAAAAGCAAACGAAGCAGCTGTATAGATCTTAGCTGTCAGTTGAAATGCTTCAAACAAGATGGTAGCAAATGTAGATTTTATCTTTATTTTGCCATGTGAACTAATTGCTTCAGAATTAAAAGAAGATATTATTGTACTGATGGTACCAGGATAGAAAAGAAGCATGTATGTTCTCACTGATCCCATGGAAGTAATGAAAAAGAGGAGAGGAAATATTTTTTCTGTCTATAATTATTGGCTTCAGAAACATATCAGCTACTCCTTCTTAGATTTAATGAAATATCAAACAGGTTGTGCTCCCACTTACAGTCATTAGGCTTGAAGTGCCATTTGCTGCATGTTTGAGGCCTCTGGCTTCTCTGCTGCACCATCAGGAGAAATGCCCACAGGTGTCTTCCTTACTGTTCAACAGTTATGTTTGAATGTGCATTAAAAATCTGATTAATTTGTCAATGAACAAAGCTGATTTCTGGGCAGGTTCGAAAAATTTAGTTTATATATATAAATACACTTTAAAAAATTCCTAGGTCAGAACATCATATCACATATTGCTGACTTAAAGCCACACTTACACGTTTTAGCACACTTTCTTTTCTGTACACATGCTTGAAAATTCTTGTAAATGAGAAGATGAGAATTTATATAGGCTGATCATGGATTTCCTTTATTTTGGGACAGCAGCTAAGAAACTGAAGTAAATTGCTACTATAATTATGGCTGCTCTTAGAAAAATAGAATTTATCAATGGAATTTCTTTGTATGGGCTACAGCACTGTCTACTGTCCAGACATTTTTGTTCACTGTCACAGAAGACCTATCACCCACTTTGGTGGCAAAATAAGTTACTTCTCCTCAGTAAAAGGGCTGTGAGTCTTGTTATGATGTTTCTGTTGTTTGTAAAATGAACTAAAAATGGTAGCCTTTACTGTTTTTGCTTTGACTGCCACGCTAAGGTGTGGCACAGAGCTTACAGCAGTCAGCGTCACAGAAGAATGCCTACTGGTGAGCATCATCTGTTGGTGGCTGTAAAAGTACCCCTGCCTTTGGAGGCACAGTAATCTCTTGGGGAGCCATGGAATTCAGGATCCTAAAATACCTTGAGCCCTAACTCACACATCTATTGAATGCACCAGTAAAAGAAAATTGTGGAAGTGCTTGGGTGGTGTTTTCATTTGGCTTTTAGGTGATTGCAGTGTGGCAATTAGTAATTTTAGAGAATAAACAAGATGACAACTGCTTAGCAGAAGAAGGCAGCAAAAAAGAACTCATCAGTGCTGCTATACTCCCACTCCCGTCATCCCATTCACATTACAGTTCTACACCGTAATTGGAACTTAAGGCAGCAGCTCTTTTTCTACACAGCATAAAGATGTACAAATAACAAGCATTAAATAACAAACATCATACCACATAGAGATTAACAAAAGTAATAGTGCTGACCTTGCTAGCACTCAAGCCTTTTCAACCGCAAATAATCTTCCATCCTAACAGGGAAGAGCAAGACATCTAATCCTCTAACATGTTCATGATAGAAGTATTGCCACTCCTTCCCAATTAATCATTATCTGAGACAGTTCCCTTATACTTGAAAAGATTATTCCCTAGCCCTTTGCCAGCTAAGGTTCTCTTTTTACAGGGAAGAGCCAGCTAGAGGTCTCATAACTTTGCTCCGGTGATAACCTTTGCATTTCAGACCTAGCGTGTTGTATTTGCCCAGGCCCAAATGACCCTTAAATGGCTGTTGGGTGCCCTTGCCCCAGTATCTTGAAGAAAAGTATATCTAAATATTTTTGAGGTATTTTACAGATCAAAACTAATGTCTATTTGCAGTTTTTGTAAACACACTTTGGGTAGAGCTTTAGCATGATATGAAGATTAATGACCCTTAAGAGGAATCCTGCAGGTTTCGTTTGTATTCTCTGAGCTATGTTTTCACACTTTCAGAGAGCAGTGCTCAACTTCTGAACCCCTTTGTCAACCTTGTTAATTTGGCAGTGATTTACATCTTTCTTAATTCATACTGGAATATCTTCAGCTGTAGCTATTTGTTAGTTATTCCACTCAGGAGGGGAAACCCTGGACTTATTGCCACAGCACAAGGTCTCTGCACGCCCAACTGTGTAAATGACCTTGACTGAAAGCACCCATTTTTTCCAGCCCCTATTAGTATCCCAGAGTGTGTGTAATAGAAGGCAGGTGCATTGTGTATTCTGTTTCCATTTCTCTCTCAGGACCTAGGTCTCTAAAATCCTTCTCTTCCTCCCTGAGAGAAGAAGCAGGATACCCCTTCTTAGAGAAGTAAATAGGTACATGCAGATGAGACAGTCAACAGTGTTTACATCTATATTCAGGTGGGTTTTTGCATAATGGCTAGAAGAAAAGTTGGGAGTTCAAGGTTATGCCTAATGAAATTCTTGCAGAGGCTGACACAATTACATCTGTGGTTAGAAGTATTCAGTGTATCCTGACAGTGTACAAAACCAATGTTCAGCACTTCAATTTTGCACAGTTGTACTTGAGATACTGTTGAGTACCGGTTGTACTGGAGATACTGACAGTGTCTCTGGAAGGTGTGGCTTCCAACCCAGCAAGCTGCAGAAACATCTGCAACTGCTGCAAACTGCTGAACTGTGTTTCATATTGGAGAAAAGGCTAAATCTGACTGCATCGTAGGGCATAGAAGTGATGTTTCAGGAAATTTCTATTATGAGGCTTATTGGCACATCTTTTGGGCCCATGGAGCACTGGAATGCAGATGCTGTCAGCTGGAGGGTGGTCTCAATATTGCACCTCCTTAAATTTACTGAGCATCTCTTCCTTATTTTACATATATGGAAAAAGTTGATTAGATTAGCTGTCTGTAGGGTAGCATTACATTCCATTTTTTTAGGCAAGGATGAACAAGCTCAGCTCCACTTTCCAATGCATCTTGGGGCCACATGGCTCTAGTTAGTACATTGTCAAGAGCAGACAAAAAGCCCTGAGCAAGAAAAAAATGTATTGACTTTGCCTCAGAAGTGCATTAATGCTGCTAAGTGATTTTTGCTAGGTTTAGAACATGAGCTAAGTGATATGGATAATGTCTGTCTGTGGAGGACTATAAAAATATACTCTTGGCCTCAGCATTGAACAAGAGAATTCAAGTTGAATTGGTTATTCATAGTTGTGCATCAATGTTTCTTAGCTGCTGCTTCCTAATACACAGTGTTTTCCTTTCCTTTAAATGACAGCGTACCCTCCCCATCGCATTGTGTTTGATAAGTGGTGTATATTGTACTTCTCTGAACAAAACATGTAATGATAATCTGCACTCAGAAATCCAGTTATTCATGTAGGCACCTTATTATTCACAGTTCCATCAATATTGAGGTGACCTGTGTTACAGACAGTATATCCATTTGCTTATGTATTGTCACTTACAATTACCATTTGAGATCAACAGGCTGTAATCAATTCTTTTACTACTGTTATATTGATTTAGTTTGATATTAACCTTCTCACCAGAAGTTGCACCTAGCTGTTGCTACAAGCAGCAAACTCACCTGCAAAAGGTTTGGAATGCTGCACAAAAAAAAACCCCAAACCAAAATCTATCACATCATCTGCTGCTTTAGCATGAGGCTACCAAAACGTATCCTATCTTTAATATGCTTATATTCTAAGTAATCTGAAGCTTTTTAGGTTATGTGATCTACTACAGACATTCTACTGTTACTTCAGATATGATTAAGCTCTTTCACATTTTTATCCTTAATCCAGTGTATCTAAATGCTTTTTTTTTTTTTTTTTTACTTTAAGGGCCTATTGGAGTATATGCTTTCCCTTAGCACATACTTTCACACATAGTAGGAGAACACCTAGAGAGGCCCAAGCTGTGGATGATATGGATTTAGGCATTTCAGTTTCCATCTATAGGAATTTATGGCACCTAGAGGTCTGTAGACTTACGTGAAGTTTGTCCTTTGAAATTCGTGTGTCCTACCAAAAGCTTAAAACTTAGAACAAGAACTGCAGATGCATCTGGGAGAAATAATTTTATGAACCACATTATTATGTGTATATCTAAGGCAATATATGTATACGTGTATATCTAGAGGTATTTTGGATATCTAAGTTGCAGATGTAGATCTACGACCAAGACTGGTAAAGAAAGGTGGTATGTTTTAACAGAAAAGCTGAAAGAATTGGAGACAACTGACATTTTCTACCTCAAACCCTTTAGCCAGGTCTGACAAGATGCAACAAAGTCCAACAAACTCCAGGTGAGACACAATTGCTGTTCTGCTATGGTGCCTCCACTGGAAGTGTCCAGTGATGGTACTGGCTTTGGGATCTTCCCTTCTTCTCTCCCTTGCCATATGCTGTCCTGCCATCACATATGTGCTTTGTTAGCCTATCTGGTTTTGCTTATGGTATGTGAGCTCCCTTTGACAGGGAAGCTTGTAAGAGGCAACAGTGGTCTGTATTTCTAAGTCTATATTTAAGACTGAGAATGATAAATGCAGCCATTTCATTATGTTAACAGTTTCCCCACAGAAGAAAATAAAATAACTTTTGATTTTTTTTATTTTTTCCACTTGAGTTTCACAACAGTGAAATTCTGATATTACTACTACTGTGACTGTCAGTTAACAATTCAGAGTGGGGTTCACAAAATTGCGATGTGAACTGAAAATAAGGCAAGGAGCTCTGGTTTGGATAAAAACATCACCTTTGTAAAGGAATAATTTTTATTCTTTTAAGAAAGTTCCTCTGTTTTAGCATTCTTTAAAAGTGAAGACTTACATAATGAGAATGTAGTATTTGTTTAAAGGAAACTGCTTTCCGTATACTGTCTGTTATATTTCTCTAGAATAAGCACTGCTTTTAGTATTCAACTATTTAAAGTTTTGTGAGAGTTAGGGTTATTAGCACTAGCAATAATTATGTGAATTGTAACAGAAAAGTAAATTTGCATGAAAAACACATTGTTTTCCTGGATTGTATTTTTTAAAATTCAATTAATTGTCTAAGTGGAAATTATAAATATTCCTACTGTTCCTTTTCTTTATTCACTGGAGGAGACTAGTACATAAAAGGCTTACCTTATTTTAAAAATAATAATATTTTAAAAGAACTGAATTTTTTATAAACACTTCTCCCTTTAAAAGAACAAAATCAACAAAAGAACTAGTTGCTTCATCTGGTATTTTGTATTTCAAATGTGTATTTTGAAACCATAAGTGTATGAAATTACAGTTTATGCTTTAGCAAACTTTGCAGGAAATTGAGAACAGAGAAGACTCTGCAAGTTTGTTTTTATTTTAAACAATTTGCTCTTTTGTATTAATCTTAATCAACATTACACAAAATCAATGACAATTTGAACTGAGAAATTGCATGGCAGAAGAAAATCTCTGTAAGGCCACTTTTCATCAATAGGAATCTGAAAGCGTTTTCTGGTAGGCAAAAACTGGGATAGTTGTTTGGTTGGTTAGATTTTTATAAATTTTTAATTTATGAGAGAAAGCATCCTCGTTTCAGAGAGACTGCAAAACAGCATAAGCACTGATCACCAAAAGCTGTGGATCCGGTTCTGAAATTCAAATACCAAACCAAAAGTAATCATAACTTGAGAAAGCTTCTCTGCATACTTTCACGGAGAGGTGAAAGACACATCTACAATCAGAAAAAGAGTAGAGCCTCCAATGTACCAAATCATTATTGCCATTATTTTAATGCATTGCATCAGCATAGGCCAAGGACAGGTTTACAGTGTTGCAATAGTAATAACACTGTAGGAAAGGCAGAATTGTTCAGCAAATACTTCTTACCTGTTCTGACAGGTAGAGGCATCCCAGCCTACCTGTGGTTAGCATGGAGTTCTCTACAATGTGTCCGTCTTCAAACTCCTCCCTATTTCTCCCACTAGCCATATGAATCTTATTTTCATTTTTTATTTTTTATTTTCTTCTTAAACATGGCTTCTTTTTGTCTGACTGCATTTTAAATGAATGCAGCTGTATTTTTGGCTACCAAACCCAGTCTATAGAGAGGCCCTAGACTAGAGCTGATCAACCTCCCATGTCACATGGGCAGAGAAGCAGATAGTTGCACAGTCCAGCTCAAGCATGAGCACATACAAGCAGAGCTGGAGCAGAAAAGTCCCTCCTGCTTGGAGAACTAGCAGAAGTAAGACTCTTTGCTCCTCAACATTTTCAAAGTCAAAGATGGGGGCATCTAAGAAGTTTAATTGCTTCAGGAATGAAGGATGGCGGAGCAGAAGTTTACAAGACTGCAGCTTGGTTTGTCCTCTGTCTAACACTTCTTCCAATTTTTCATCCTCTGTGTGTGTGCGACCCAAATCAGCTAAGCTATGGTTGCTTGACTAACCTTGTTACACCAACTATTTTGCTGTATGACTGCTGTAGCCAACAGAGAAAGCAATGCCCCTCTATCAAATGGGAATAATGATTCTCTTTTCCCTTCTAAATCTGTTGGAATACACAGATGAAAGTCTTACACAGAAAGTAAGTTCCTATTTTAAAACAAGCCTTCAATATTGTTTGCCTGCAAAGAAACAAAGGTTACATGTTTCAAAAGTTTGCACAGTAAGTACTTACAAGCTGCACATTGTTTTTCATTACCAATGATTTGTTTTCTTGCAGAACAACTTCTTCTAAAATATTAAACACAGTCAAAGTGACTAATGCATTTTTTTAATCTAAGAATTGCTCAATTAAAAATTTACAAGGCACGCAATTTTGATTTCTGCCGACAATAGTCAAAACTTGTGTATAAAGATTAATTACTTATAAAGTAAAACACATCTTTTTAAAACTGACATTAAATTTGCATCTGCACTGTATGTTGGATTTTATTTTATTCTCTTTAAGCAGAGGACTTCTGGCGGACTATAGGTGGGCTTTTAAACTGCTGGCAGAAAAGCATTGTATGATTTGACTAGTGCTGGAGCCAGCTAAAACTAAGAAGCAAACCATATTTTGTACTTTTGGTTCTGATGCATTCATTATACTCTATGAATACTCAATTATATTAAAAATGCACTGAATTGTTAATTACATTGTATTATTGTGAATTTTTATCTTGCCTCAGAAGGCAATCATATTTCCTATAAAATTAAACATATTTGTTAAAATTTTCTTTAAAAATAATTGCACTATTTTAACTCTCTAACCTTTTGTACTGACTCTACATGGTTGAGGTTTCTAATGACAGCAAAAATATATACTTCTTTTACTATACCAAGACTGCCCTCTAGAGTCTCCTTGGGCCAGATTAATCTCTGGTGTAACCCCTCTGTCTCCAGGTTAGCTTTGATAAGCACACATCTTTACAGACCCCGTTATGCACTGCTCCAATTTGAATGACAAAATGACCGAAATTTCAAGACAAAGATGGGATTTTTTTTTTCACTTCCGATGAGCTCTAACAAGTAATTACAAAAAATTGCTTGTAGCCTCTTTACTGCACGTATTTCACATTCAAGTAGAGTGGTAAAATATTAGGAAAATTATGAAAAAGAGAACGGTTTTAATCTCTTCCTAAAACCACACAAGAGATGTGTATGTCTATAAAGGATGACAGAGGGAGTGCAGGCAGGATAACTGAATTAGGCTGGTACTTGTTCTTTGTTTACAAGTGTTAAAAAGGAGCGCTTCTCCCCTCTGAGGGCTGGATTAAAGTTCCATTGAAGCCAATGGCGAACCTTAAGTCATCAGGGAAACAGAGTTATTGCACTGATTGCCAGAAGCGTTTGTATTCAGTTGTTAAATTAATAATGGGTATCTGGTTCAATAAACAGTTGTGTTTCCCATTAAATTGTAGCTGCAGTGCGCTTCTTATTACTTACCAATATATTATGCAAAAAAGGCAGGGGAAAGAGGACAAATATGAAGGTAACAGACTCACACAATATGGTTTTAAAATATATGATGCAATGAAATGAACTCTTAGCACACACTTTAAACCATGCACCATTTTATATCATTGAAAGAAAGACTCCTTTTCAGATTAAAAGAATGTAATTCTTAGTTACAACTCTATAATTTAAATCAAATAATATAATAAAAAATGAAGATTTTATCTTTTTTCCCTCAAAGAACTGAATTTTCACTTTTTTGTGTGTGTGTGTTTCCCAGCTCCCAGTAGGAACAGCTCATTCAGATCAGGTTGCACTTTGCATTCATTATATATTCTGAGGCAAATTTGAATAAATAGCCCCAGCAAGCTAACAGAAATTGGCTTCGCTTAGATAAAGCCAAAAGGATTTGGTCCTACATTGATATTTACAGCAAACGCACATAAGATTGAAGCATAGTTTATTGAATTATTTACTGGAATCTGCATTTATTCAATAAAGTTTTTCTTTATTCTGCTCTTTCTGTAGGAAGTAACTAATCAATTTGGATCACAATGAATGCTGCAGAACTAGTAATTTATTATTTTTTTACTTCGATTTTTTTGAGAATAAAATGCAGTTACTTCATCAGTCTGTATTATATGGTCCCAAGATATAGTAATGTAAGTGCACCAGTATCTGTTTGATTATGGAGATCCGAGACTCTTTTCTCGTGAACAGCAGTGCACAGTGATTCTTGGCTGCTGTGACTGCACGTGAAGAGTTACAGGCAGTCATTTTGGACATCTAGGATGAATTTCACATCCTGCGGGCACAGCGTGCAGGGGAAGCACTGTACACACAATATATATAAGTCTTTACTTTGTTCGGGCACGTTGCGCGCAATCTGGGAAGTGTTTAATTAGTATAACACTGCAAAAAATTGCAAACATTATGTTACACATTATAGACCTAGATTGACAAAAACACATACCAAATAAACTATTTTCTTGCATCTAAAATAAAATGTTTGCAGTTTAATCTGAAGGCCACTGCAATCAGTGGAAGTCTTTCTATTGATGTGCGTTTGCTTCTTACCTGTTTCTCCTTACCTTCTGTGTACTCGTGATGGCAGGAATCAATTTAGAACACCTCAAAAACACATTTACAAAATCCAATGATCACAGGACACTGGACAAAGCCACATGTATCTCTCTGATGTTCCAGGAAACCAGTTTTGATATCGTTTTGTTCAGTACTTACATTGGCAATGATGGAAAATATTTTACATTTCTAATTACCTATTTTAAGTTGGAATAGGTTTCCTGTTATTCTTTGTAGGTTGGATTTTCTTTTTCTGTGCCTTGGAAATACTTTCAGTCATTCTCAATGTAAAGATATGCTTTTATCTTTTAGGGAGTATCGATTTTTTTAATCCTCTCATTTTGTTGCCTTTAAGCTGATAATTTTTCACTATCAAGCCACTTCTACTCTGAAGCAGAAAAACAGGGAAAAAAAGAGGCATTTTAAGGGAAAAAAGCTTACTACTGATTTGTTGAAAGTCACATCAAACATTTTTCCCCACCTAGCCCTATTACAACCATGATTTCACAAATAATGGATAGTTCAGTGGACTTGGGTGCTAAACAAAAGCTGTTATATTTGCACTCTGTAGAAGGATAAGAGGGCTTTTATATAATCACCTGCTGTAATACATGCATGAAGGATGTGACCTAGAGTTTTATACTCAACTGAAGAGCATCCTAACCATTAGCCTACAATTAGTCTAGAAAAAAGGAGGCCAAGGGGAGACCTTATCGCTCTCTATAATCGCCTGAAAGGAAGATGTAGCAAGGTAGGTGTTGGTCTCTTCTCCCAAGTAACAAGTGACAGGACAAGAGGAAATGGCCTCAACTTGCGCCAGCGGAGCTTTAGATTGGATATTAGGAAAAATTTCTTCACTGAAAGGGTTGTAAAGGGCTGGAACGGGCTGCCCAGGGAAGTAGTGAAGTCTCCATCCCTGGAGGTATTTAAGAGGTGTGTGGATGTGGTGCTGAGGGACATGGTCTAGTGGTTTGACTTGACAGTGCTAGGTTAATGGTTGGACTCGATTTCAAAGGTCTTTCCAACTTGAACAATTCTATGATTCCTATACTTTGAGGCCCCACTTTCCCAGTGTGCCCAGAAGGACTAATTTCACTTTGTATGAAATCACTGTGCTAAAGAGAATGACTCCACTGCTTGGTGTTGATGGTGCTTGCCTGTATAGTGGAACTATATAGAGAGTTCATATTATTCTTACCTGCTTTGAAAAAGGTTTGATTATGCTAGAAAAGTAAATGCTTTAAAGAGAAGAAATCAAGAATTTGTCCTTTCTCCTTTTTTCAAATAGTCCTTCTCTTAGTAATTGGGACAGTGTTTCACAGCAAGACTTACCTGTGCTCCCCATGGTAAGTGAAGGGAATTGTGTGACCGGTTGCCGAAGTGAATGACAACTACTGTAGACAGGGGTCCATGGACATTTCATCTGATGTCGTGCTGGCCCCAAAGTTCCTACTTTCTACCAAATGTATGTCAGTATTAAAGGTCTCCATCTAACATTACACCTCTGCTCCCCAGTCCAGTCTTAGCTCTGTAGTCAATTATTTTCTTCATGTGAAACAAAAGTCTACTACAGATGACTCCAAAAGTAAAGAAATATAATCACAAGCTGCAGTGGCAGAGAGCATGGCAGAGACTGTATGCCTTTGGTGATAAGTGCACTTTTTAAAGCCCTATTCCTACCCTAGAAAAAAAAAAAAGATACTTTTGTCCCTCAATAATCACAGATGCTTAAACTCCTAGAAAAAATGCTGTCCTGTAGCCATAACTCTATTAATGTAACTGAAAAAGTTTTTACATGCAGTTCACTGGAACAAAGGTCTAGGGCCTTCCTTCAGTCGTAGCCCTTGATATCACGAAAAAAAACCTGTATCCTAAAAGCGATTTAATAAAGGTATTTGGTTTTATTTAAAAGTTAGGTATTTTTAACTGCAATGACTTTTCTGGAAGAACTAGGCTAACACTTAGGAACCTTCTTCTAATTTCAGGTCTAAATGCACTTATACTCTTTTTATGCCTATTTCTTCTTATGCCAACATTGCCTTTTAATTTAAATAGTTATTTCCTTCACTGTGTTTACACCCTTGATATATTTATAGATTGCAATCATAACCTCCTCCACACTACAATCTACTTAGATAAACAAGCCAGCCTTCTGCAAGGTCCTCTCCATAAAGATGGATTCTGGTTTTTTCTAGTCTTCTTAGCAGCCTCTCCATGCACCTGATCCAGTTTCAGTTCATTGCTTCTGGGCATGGGTGAGAAGAATCACCTGCAGTATGCTAGGTGAAGCCTTGCAATGTCAGCATGCAATGTCACTAGCCCTTCTCTATCCCTACTGCCCATCCCTGTAGTATTCCAGAAGTCTTCAGTATTGATGGAACTTTTGACTTTTTACCAGTGTCATCAAAATAACTCTGACTCAGTTATGATGTTCAATCATAAAAATATAAAACAAGGATGCCTCCAAAGCTCATGAGCCTAACGAGTAACATATCAGCCTTTTATTTCAACCTACCCCTTTCAGCACTACCCATTCCAGTCTTTGCTCACATATTCTCCTTGCTTACACTTTTTCCATTAACTCCCATTTTCTCAATTTTCCTTGAGGTTTCCCACACAGCACTTTTCCAGGTCCACTAATGCAAATCAAACTGACAAAATCTACTCCCCCAGCTTGTTTGTATATCAATCTCAAAACAAGTCAGTCCTGCAAGGCTTTGGTTTGATTTGTTCTTATTGAACTTTATATAATTTCCTCTTTTATTTCTATATTTTTTCATCTATTCTTTCAGAAATTCTTGATAAACTATAATATAAACTTGAGATGAAGTTTCCAGGCCTGCAATTGGTTTAGGTCACCTTTTTATCATTCTGTAAAACAGGCACTACTTTCACTATTTTGTAATCATATTCTCCGCCATCCTAACACGAGTTCATACACCAATATACTTCTCCTCATCTTATTGCAAGACTGTTGAAAAATCTCCTGTATGATGCTTTAACTGGAGATTCCTTTGCCAGATCTTTGAGGTTATTTGATCTCCTGCAGCTTGAATGTGATAACATTTCTTGAGTGTTACTCCTGTCTCAGTTGAAGCTATTTATGTTCCAATAATCCTACTAACATTTTCCATCTTCCTTTTACTCCCATTAAAACATCACATTATTTGAAACTGAATCAAAGTGTTCACTTATTTTTGAAGCTAAACTGAAAATGCCTTCCATCTGGAGGTTACGTAGTCACTGTGTAGCAGTTTTACTTCTCCTTTAGTCCTTTGTCATTTGCTTTACTATTCTTTCCAAGGTCTACTTCATGCTGAGTCTCTGCTTGAAATGACTATTCACCCAGTTAGCTCCTATGATTTTTTTTTCGCAGTTTGAGACAAATTTTAAAAACGTCACACCTTAGTTACAGGTCTGTCCATATTTAGCCTTACATTTAGCTAAACCTGAAATGACTTGCCATCACTAAACTAAACTTTCTTTCTGCTTACTATTTTACTTAAATGTCCTTACCTCTAACCAAAATGAAGCCTAAAATCATATCATCTCCTATTTTAGCAGTGACACTTTGGTGGAAGAGATTGCTTGCTTCCACATAACATGGAATATCTATATCATACCATACTTATTACTGTTTATTTAGTATTTCTACATTTTTATCTTCTTCTTGTTCCTGATAGAATTCACCACTGTTACATTGCACTAGGGTTTACACTGTAGCAGAAGTGCATGGATACCGTGGTTCAGTAAGAAAATCTTATTAAAATGTAAGCACATTTTAATTTACTGTTATTAAAATGTAAGCATGTATTTCATTTACAAATGTAACCACTAATGGTTTCTAAAAGATTCACACTTCGGTTG
>JAVSBS010017408.1:0-13046 GCA_033124195.1 Coracias cyanogaster | reverse complement strand
GGGCAGCCCCACGCCGCGCGGCCGCGGGACGGGACGGGACGGGACGGCGCGCCGCCCCCGGGCCAGGGCGCCGGCCCCGCCGGCCGCACCATCGCCGCGCCGCCCGATTGGCCGCCGCCCTGGTGACGTCGCCGATGACAGGTCCCGGTGCCGGCGGTGAGGGCTCTCGCTCGCCGCGGGGGGGGGCGCGGGGGCGGGACTGCGCGTGCGCCGCCGCCGGGCGTCCCCTCTCCTGGCCCAGCCCCTCCCCGGCCCCGCGGAGCCCCTGCGTCCGGCCCCGGGGCACGGCGAAGCCCGCGGCGTCGCCCGGGCCGGCGGCAGGAGGCCCGACCCTGTTACTGCCCCGGGCCGCGCCGCCCCCCCGCCGTCGGGCCACTGCCGAGATTCCGCCGCCGGACTGCAGCCGCGGGGGAACAAAGCCGAGGTGGGCGGGAGGATCTCGGCCAGGGGCGAGCGTCCCGGCCGCCCGCCCCGGCCTTTGTCCGTTCCCACTGCTCTGCCTGTGGTGTGGGCCAGCCCGCGGGTTTCTCCCCCGGGAGACCCCCGGCAGCCCCACCGGTCTCCGCCGCCAGGCTGGGGCCGCGGAAGGCAAAGCGGCCCCGCGCCCCCCCGCAGAGGCGGATCCGGGCCAGCCCGCGGGTCTCTGACACTTGTTGACAGCGCGGAGAACGGGCCCTTCCCCGGCCAAACCAGCAGTTGGAGCCGCACCGCCACCTCGCTTGACAGACGTACGCGCTTGGCCTGGTGCTCGGGTTATTGTACCGCTGCCCGAGCCCTGACAAAGGGTTCCTGAAGCCTCCCCGTCCCCTTCTCCTCCTTTGACAAGTTTTAGCGGTTATCTGGTTGTTGGCTGCCAGAGGAATGCGAGAAAGCGTGATGTTCAGACTGAATCTGAGTGTTTAACCCAGAAGAGGGAGTCTCTCTCACTTTCCCTCTCTCACACACACCCACCTACACGGTAGTTCCACGTAAAATCTCCATCCTTGGCTTGAAGGAAAAGCATTGCAAAACATTCACAACCAGCTCAGTTCTGATGATCCTCATCTGAAGGCAATAACACGGTCTGCAAGGTTTGCATTGCTAGTGATGAAAGGGTAGTTTAGGGTTTCAGCTTTACATGCTAAGGCCTTACATGTTCAGAAAAGCTTAGGGCTTCAGCACGGAAGGAAACATCTACTTCAGTTTTTAAGAAGGAGGCTCTGAACTTTAAAAAGTAAATGAAACATAGGAAAAGATTCTTCTGCTTCAGGAAAGAAAAACACGGCTGTAAATCTGCCCTCTGTATTGCCACAGAACCCGGATCCTGACATAAAAATTATTCCACCACTGACCTCTCAGTCTTACGAAATAAAGCAACAATTAGTTCTCTGTCCATCCTGTCAAACTCTCAGCATTTTAATGCCTTAACTTCCTCTTAACTTGCCAGTTGATACTTTACTGCATGCATACCAAGTAAAACTCCAGCACAGAATTCTACATCTCCATAAAAACATAAACAGTATCAGCAATCAATGCATTTTATGTTAAGTAATTAAAAAAGAAACTTTGTCAGCGCTTACTCAGGTCCTCTCATAACAGCCTATGATCAGAAACCATGAGATTAAAGCGTAGATCATACATAACTACATAGGGCACATTTTTTGTCACAGCTGCCTATACTCTGGGTTGTCTGCAGTTACGTATTTTGGCTCTGTTTGGATTTCGCTATATTTACCCTGTAAGACAAGGCTCATATTCAGGTAGCTAGCTATAGATACCCTCCCGTGTACAATCTTTTTGAGTGGAGATGATGAAAAGTGACAAATGATGCAATTAGCTCTCCATCCTTACATAATATGTTTACGCAGGCATTCTAAACCACACACCATCCTCACAATATCTCAACTTTCAAGTCTACTTGCTCTATGAAATGGATTTGACAATCCTATTCATGACCATCTCAATAGGAGTGTACAGAAGAGACAAACGTTAGGAAGTATGAATCTGTTACTTACAAATGTACTGAGAGTGGGAATTCCAAATAAAGCTGCTTTCCTCATACCTCCTTAAAACACTGCATCTCTACATATTGTTATCCACCAATTGGAGGGAGAAAGTCAAGGGAGAAAACATCTGGAACAGTTTATCAATTAAAAAAAAAGTCATAACCGATTTTCCCTAAGCTCATTTAAAATACTGTGATGGTTTCTCATCAGACACTCATGGCTCTCAGCTCGCCCCTCACCCGGGGATCTCTCGCACTCCCTTTTCCAGGCAGTGCAGGAGAACCTGGCCCTCGGTGTCCCTCACTGTTAGGTGAAGTTGGTGTGAGCCCGGGTTGCGGGCGTGGGGGGGGAGCGGGGCGGGGGGCGGGCGGGGGCCGCCACATGACTGCGGGGAGGCGGAGAAACGGGGAAGAGGAGGGAAGCGGGGCCAGACCTGGCCGAGCTCCGCGCATCTCCGAGAATGTTTTGAAGACTTGAACGCCTGTCTGTGCAGCCCTTTGGCAGCTTGAGCTCGCACGGCTGCCACTCAAGGGGTGACTGAGGTCTCCTGTTTCTTGGCAGCAGCCTGAACCGTGTTTGACCAGATAAGCTGGGCTCTCGGCAAACTCTCGAATGTGTCAGCATCAGCTTGCACAAAGCTTTTTTTTTTTTTTTTTACTTATAATTATTTCCTTTCCAGTCCACCTGGCTACGGTAAGGGCATCCCCTTCTAGACTACCCTCGGGTCTTATGAGCTGGATGAACTTGGAGCTTTTCCAGGGAGAAACAAAGACTGCTCAAGCAGCAGAACAGAAACATCCTGAGCTGAAACTCAGATGTCAGGGCAGGTCCATAGGACAATATTTTTATGAGATCTATAGGATAGATCTTATCTTAGGGGAAGAGAAGTTTAGAGGGACGGCGGTGCTCTCTTGAGTGCCAGATGAACCCGAATAGATGGGCGCTTGGTCCTGAGTACAAATTTTCTAGTAGCTGCTGTGTTTCTGCAACCCCGTCGCAGCCCCCGGCCCTAAGGCCTTCCCGGGCTGTTCTAAGAGGTGATATGTCGTAAAGATGGGTCACGATCAATTTTCCTCGGCCATTTCCCTCCCTTCGATCATGCCCCCCGACCTGGCTTTCTCAGAGAGAAGGCGAGGTGGCCGAGGCAGCGCCAGGGGAAGGCAGGAGCACCTGATGTCGGGGCTGTGCCCTGGCAGGGAGGCAGAGCTGCCTCCCTGCTTTTTGCCCAGCCGTGCTGGACCCAGAGCTCCTGCCCACACGTCAGGGCCGAGCAAAGCAGCCCCAACACTCTCGGCCCTGCCCGCACCCCCACCCCACTCCGCGCCGGGCGGCTGCTGGGGCCTACGGTGTGGAAAGCGAGCAGCGCAGCCCTCTGCGGCAGCCGCCGGGCGTGGGGAGAGCCCCAGCTGCTGGACGCCTTTACAGATTCACCACGCTTTGCCTTGTTTTTTAGTAGGAATCTACTTACACAGCAAGGTGGTTATCCGTGTTTCTGTCTTTGCCGAAGACAGGGTTTGCTGTGGTGAGGCGCAAAGCCCCAGAAAACCCAAGTGTTGTGCTCTTCGACTTGAGGCCAAATCCTGCTCACCCTTAGAGTCTTGCTCAGCTCAAGGAACAGCACTTGCCTCGGGAGGCATCGGAGACAGCAAAATCTGACCTTCAGCAGCCTCTGTACTCTCCTACTTCTGCCTCTGCAGAAACTTTCCTTCCCGACGAGCCAGCCAGAAAGATTCCAGCCGGTGCCCGAGGGCTGAGACCGGACGGAATGCCCCAAACTCTCCAGGCAGCACGTCCCAGAGGTTACCTTTAGGCTTCAACTCCCGGAGGAGAGGAAGGAAAGCATTTCCTCCTAATATTTACTGTGAGAAAGGGAAAAAAAGTGAGAAACGGAAACAGAGAGGACCAAGAAGTCACCCTGTGCGATTCCTTTTCCCTCAAACTCACAATGGGCAGGGAAGGATGAGGGAGGTGCAGGACCTGAGACCAAGTCCCTGCCTGCCACGGCAGAAGGCACTGCTGTTTAGGAAGAGGTTGTTCAAGGAAGCCTTTCAGTAATCCTAGCATCTCCTTGGAGAGGAGAAGGTACCGGGTATCTTGGGAGCACACTCTGCTTTTGTTTCTACTCCCTCGCCCCATTTCCACTTACAGGGACTTCTTTATTTCAGGGGTCCCGAATAACGGGAGCTCAGCTACAAGTCGAGCAACGGCTTCTGCCTGGGTTTGCCTCTCACTTTTTGTGACCTAGAGCTACCCTAGGACAAGTAAATCATATGCTTATTTTAAATAGAATATTTCATTCAGTACCTCAAGATTAAGGTATTCCTGTCAGATAAGCTGTCAGTCACTAACTACTTAGACACCACATTGTGGAAACCCGGTATCCCTGGTAAAGATGATACATATCATGTAAACCCCATCAAAAAGATCAAAGTCTTCTTCTTTAATAGGATCCAATACATGTCAAACCTCATTCCAATCAAATCGTCCGTAAATGAATTCAAGATGAATATGTCATAGAATAATGTGACAGTGCAATCACATGGGGTCAAGGGTTGTTGTTTCAATGAGAGAGTCGTCAAATATTAATTCTAGAACCTCCAAATGAATAGGCATTGAGCAGGATTAGGCAGCTGCTGGTGGGGAGTTGTGTCGCTGATTTGTGTTTATGCAAGTACGTTAAACACTAAGCCGAAAAAATATTGTCTCCTTTGAACTGAAAAAAAAAGGACGTATTTTAACTTACTTGACTTTTCCAGGATGTTTCTGTTAAGTCGTTTTCTTTTCCTCATTGCAAGGGGAGTCTTGTGCTTCATTTCCTGACTTTGTTCCTGTTTGGGGAGAGAGGTGGAAAGTTAAGAGCAAAACCATTCGTGTGTGATGTGAAATGACTATGGCGGTATATGACTCGGGCATCATGGGTTCAAAAAGAAAAGAAAAACCAAAACAAACAGAAGAGTTAAGCAGCGAGGGTGGGCGGAAGAGAAGCTTTTTTGGAGGGGAAACTGGAGGCTGTCTCCCCAGCAAAGCAGCACATGTTTTATGGAGTCATGAAGTTTCCATGGCTGATTTAGGGGAAAAAAAAATATGAAAGGACATCTTTTCAGTTTTCCTTTGATCTGACATTCACCTTCTGGCAGGCTATTGTAAGGCAGGTTTTTACCAACTCGACTATATTGTTTACAGATCCTTCCCACTCCAAATCAAATTTTGGACTCTCTGCGAGCCTCCAACGCAAGTTGTTGTCTCAGCAAGGATTAGTATAGTACCACCCTGGCACTTCTTCCTGCCTATAATTTTCAGCTTGCTCTTTGCACTCTGCAAGGCAGAGCACTGCCACTACTGCAGGCAGAACTTTGCACAGCTTTCTCTGAGCGGCAGCAACAATCTTGAGAGCGGATCTGGGGTTTGATGCAGTGTCTGGATCTGAATTTTTGCAGATATCTTTGAAATTCTCAGGGTTTGGTTTGTTGGGGTTTACTTTTTATTATTATTATTTTAATACAGGAAAGCATACTACAATCTAGAATCAGTTACTTCAGTTGAGATCATTATTATTATTATTATCACTCTTGCTTCTATTATTACAAGGACACCAGGGCTGGTAAACAAAAATCTATACTGATACATATAATTGATGATATTAATTATGAAACTTCATCAGCATATCACAGTCACACTTTATCACAACTAATGTGATGTCCTCAGTATTTTCACCGCTGTGATGAAAATTACTGCCGAAATAAAGAGAACGAGAACCCCTTAGGATTTATGTTTTCTAGTCAACTTCCCTTCATCCTCACAGTTTTATCAAGTAAGAGCAGCAAACATTGGCCAGTTAGCGAGCCCTTTGCAGGAGCTGTGCTTTATTGGTTAGGGTGGGAGGCTGGGGGAGTGCTCAGCTCCCAAGTGTTCGCCGAAACTTGTTGAAACTGGACAAAGAAAAAATCGCTGCATTTAATATTTCAAATGGTTACCAGATGACAAAAAGACGAAGTCAAAACAGTTGTGAGTTTCAAAGTAAATACTGGCTAAAACTCTGGTTCGACCTCGCACACCTTTCTCATCTAGGCAGTGCCGCTGGCGGGTGAGGATGTCCCAGTGCCCGGGCTTGTCGGATCTCGGCCGGGCCGAGCCCCGGGACTCCGGTACAGGGTGCCGGTGTCCCTCGGGCCCCACTCTGGGGCTGGGGCTGCGAGCACAGGCGGGACTCACCCTCCCTTCCCCAAATGCTCCCTCCTGCACCCGGCCGAGGGTGGATCGGCCGAGCGGGGCGGGCAGCAGCCGCCGCCCGCACAGAAGCGGGGCGGCCCCGGGCGGGTTTGGCGGCGTTGCCCCGGGGCGTGTGAGGCGGCCCGGGCGTGCGGCAGCGGGGACGGCGGGTGCCTGGCCGCCACGGGCGGGTTGCTCAGTCCGGGCTTTCCCTGGCCGCGCAGGGTGACGGTAGCCCTCGCTGGGGAGATCTCGGTGCAGAAGTAAAGTTCCTCGGCCCCGAGGGGAGCAAGCCCCGAGCCCAGCCCGCCAAACGTTTCTCCCCAGAGCTCTCCGTACCCGGCTGGGCTCCCCGGGGCGGAGGGGCCGTGCGTGACAAAGGAGCAGTAGGGCGTGGGGCCGGGGGGGCCTGGCGAGGAGCCCACGCCGGTCCCAGTCCGGTTCGGCGCCGTGCCGGTGCCCGAGGCTGGCACATGGAGCTGGGCTCGGGTCAGAGGTCACCCTCGAGGGCATCCCCCTCGGCGGGAATTTGGGAGCGTCTCCCATTCTCCGGCCGCTGCCGGGCGCGGGGCTGCCCCCCGGGGCCGGGGCCCGGGCCTCAACCCCTCCGCGGGCTCTGTGCGAAGTTGGCGGAGGCACCCGGCTCCTTTGGCAGCTGCCCCAGCCCTGCCCACGGTGGGGTTCAGGGGGCCTGCTGGGCTTCTGGGCTCCGTCGCTCCTGCACCCGCCTATAAAAGAAGGGCGTGCGGTGCCGGGGCGCCGGCTCCCCCGTCGCGCCCCTGCGGCACCGGGCGCGGCGGTGGGCGAGGCGCTGGGCGGGGAGCGCATCCCCCGGGACGCCTCCCCACGGGGCTCGACATTGTCAGCACTCCTTGGCGGGACCCGCCGCCTGCCCGTCTCCACGGCTGCCGGGACCGAGAGCGCCTCCGCTCCACGGACCGGCGGGCTGGGCCCCCCCTCGCACTCGGGGGGGGCGGGCGCGGCTCCCGGCGGAGGGAACCGGAGTCCCCCCTGACGGCTCCCGGAGGCTTCTCCCTCCGTCCGTCCCCGCCCGCCTCGGTGCCGCTGGGGGCCGGCGTCTCGTGGGCGAGGGGCAGCCCAGGCGCTGCCCCCCCGCCCCGCGGGGCTCAAGCCCTTCTCCCCCGGGGTGGCAAAGCCTCCTCCCGCCGAGGCCTCCCGAGGGCGGGGAGATCTCGTCCAGCCTTTGGGCAGGCGGCGGGGGCTAGCCGGGCTGCCCAGGCACCCTCTGCTCCCAGGCACTTACCCCTGCGACCTGTTGAAGGTTTCCTCTCATTTCTGAACTGGCAAAAATAAAGGGGGGAAGGGGGGGGGGGGGGGAGGGAGACAGGGAAAAGAAAGAAAGAAAGAATGAAAGAAGAAAACAATACCTCCTCCCCCCGTCAAGAACCCACCACCTCTTTGGCGCTTCCATCGAGGCGGTCATCCTTCATTTCTTCTTTTCTTGCTTTCTGGAAGCAGTTAGGGAATGTATGATGAAGCAGAAATGAGCCGTCAGGATGATATTTTAATGGCTTATATGTCACGTTGGTGCATGTGGCTTTGAACTGGAGCAGCTTTCGTTTCCTGCAGAGAGCGCGCCACAAATCCCACTTGATAACTTCTACAACCCACAACATTTTTTTTTTTTACATCCACTCTTACACTGTATATTTAGATACGCTTCCTAAAAATACCCTCTCGTCTGCCTTCTTATATATTTTGCACCGATCGGGACTGATCACCGGGTCCCCCCTGCACTGGGAGGCAGACTAGCACTGGACTACCTGACTTTCTGGATCTCCTAATGCCATCGCCCTGAAAACTTCACGATAACACTGATAACTCTATCCTTTGCTTCATTTTAGCACCAAATACAGAAAGTAGTGTTACACTTGCCCAAAGACTGCATCCACACACAGGAGCACTCCTAGAACGGATATACCTGTTGATATAAGATATCGCAATTTCTTAGAATGGATTTGGCAGAATAAATGCAAACGTGTAGATTTAGTCCAGCATTATTCTGAAAAAAACTGTAAAGCCTCCCAAGATCCAAGGGAAATTACATTATACATCTGCTTTGAAAGAGGTCCCCATGCAGGGAGCACAGGCAAACTGCATCGGCAGATAAACCGAGGCGTATCAAAGTGTATTTGTTGTTGTTTGTTTGTTTTCTAGGCGCAATAGCCATTTTTGTACCTCTCGCAATGAGGCAGTTCTCACCCGAAAAGTGTCCGCGCAGCAGCGCTGCTGCTCCGATTCCCCAGTACCTGCGCTGCGGTTTGCTTCCCAGTGCCTGTAATTAGAGAGGATGAGTTTAAAGTTTCTTTGTTTGGCACTAGGAATTGGAGGCGCTCGGATTGAGCTGCGAAGGAGGCAAGCGCAGGGCTGGACAAAGGCGAAATGGAAGGAGTCCGACTCTTAGCGAGCTTTTGGTGTTTTCGTTACTGGAAAATAATTACAGCTAATGAATATGCAGGCGGCTGAGTAAATAAATAATTTGCCAGTTTTAGATATGTACACGCAAACTTGGGCACATACGTAACTGTATATATACATAGGCACTCAAAGACGCCTGTATTTTAAAGTTTCACGAGATTTTTTTTTAGTGCTTCGTTTAGAGGCATCGCTTAAAACATTGTACAAATGTTGCTTAGCTTAATTGATTAAGCCACAAAGGTTTTCTGCTTTTAAATACCATACTTATACCTTTCAACAATCATTTTAATATATAGTCAATGGCTCTTTGTAGCGAGAACAAAAAAGAGCTATCCGCAGTTTTTCAATAGACTTGAGCTAGGGAAAGACAGGTTAATCGAGGGTTGCATCTAGAAAACAACCAAGTGTTGTATGTTTGCACTGAATCCAAATGTCTGCATTTTTCTAACTAAATCAAAGGGAGTGTTATTTCTTTTTCTGCTCACTCATCTGAAGGTAAGTAAATTTTCTCTGGCGATCAAAAGCCTGGTCAGCAACAAAGACACCGCCTGCTTTTTCCACCGTCCTGGTGTGGCAAGTTGAGGAATTTCAATAACTGTGACAAGGGTGACTGATTTGTGAACTAGAAAAGGTTTGAATGTCAGAAAATTTACATTGCTCCTATCAAGGATTTTAAATAAATTTTTTACCGGGGGTGGGGGCCAGGGGAGGGGGTGGAGAGAGAGAGAGAGAGAGAGAGAGAGAGAGAGAGAAGTACCCGGGAGTTTCATGCAGCATGAGAAGAAACAATGTAGGTTTAGGAAATTTACAGTTTTACCTGAATAAAAGAGACTCCGTAAAAAGAGAGAGTGAGAGAAAGGGAGAGGGAGAGAGAAAGGAGAAAGAAAATAACAAAAAAGAGGCGAAACAACAACAACAAAAGTAGAAAGTTAAGAGTTCTCACCCACCTGCGTTTTGATGGGTGCAGAAAACAAGATTTATTTCAGAAACCTGATGAAAAGATAGAGTCAGCTACCCAGAGAAATCACGACTGGTGTTTAAAAATAAAATCAAATGCACCCAGCACCTACTCTCGGAGAGCTTCAGTTTTAAACAAGCGGAAAACAACTTCAAAAGAAGCGAGTCCCTACAGGGCTTCTCTTTTCAAAGCCTAAAAAGTTGCTCAGTGATCTTAAAAATTCTGGATCACCAAGAAATCATCATTACCATCATTATCAGAGTGCAGGACTGAGAGGGACAGAGAGAGGGAGAGCAGGGGAGAAAATAACCCTAATAATAAGCAAAGATTTTTTTTTTTTTCCTTAGCACACATACACACAAAAAGATGCGCTGGAAATATTTGCGTGGGGGAAGAAAAAAAAAAAAAAAAGGCTTTATATATTAAAAAAAAAAAAAAAAGTTGGTACTCCTGCAGCCCTGTTTGTCAGAAGGGATGTCAGGGCGCGCACAATACCTGCGATTGATGAGGCGGAGGGGCCAATCAGCGGCGGGAGGCGGTCGTGCGCGCCCCTCGTTGGCGGGGCCGGGGGGAGTTACGCGAGGAAGGGGGAGCCGCCGCCGGCCAATCAGCGCCCACGTCCGCCCGCACGTCGCTCCGCCCCCGGCTCCCATTCATCAAGGGGGGGGACGGTGTCGTCTTTTCAATTCATTTATCTGCAGGAATGATTGCCGCTATCAGTCTCGCGTTCACCGCCCGGCTGAGGAGGTGAAAGTTTCTCCCCAGGAAGATAAACCGCAAAAGACAATATTGTGCATGATTTGCGCCTTTTTTTGCAAAGCGAAAAAAAAAAGCGCCCCCCCCCCCAAAAAAAAAAATCGGGGAGAGCGTGGGTAAGCTCGAAGAGGAGAGAGAAACAAGCTCTCGGCCACTTTGCAACATTCCTATAGCTACAAAAATCACTGAAGGAAGTTTCTTTTTTTTTCTTTTTTTGTTTTGTTTTTTGTCGGTTTTTTTTTTTCTGCCCGTGTTGATCTCTCTCCGTTATTGTTACTTGCAGCCAGTTTATTTTTGAGCCCACCCAACCCCCCCCTCCCCACTTAAACCTTCCTGAAAAGTCAAAGCAGAGAGACAGTGAATATTTTTGGGGCACATTTTTATTATTATTATTTGCAACTGCGAAGATCTCTTCCCCCCTTCCACACCAACCTCTTTTTTTTTTTCTTCTTTTTTTTCTTCTCCCCCCCCTTTTTTTTTCCTTCCCCCTGCGCTGATGCCGAAGGGGGTGTTTTTGATGTGGTTGCTTTGGTGGTGATCGTCGCTGACTTTCCAAAGAGGGTGTTTTCGCTGCCGCCGCCGCCGCTGCTGCTGCTGCTTCTCTCCGCGTTGTGTGTGTGCGCGCGTGCTTTTTTTTTGGTTGCTGCATCGACGCTGGGAAGATGCTTCTGGATGCTGGACCGCAGTATCCCGCCATAGGAGTCACTACCTTCGGATCCTCTCGCCACCACTCCACGGCCGATGTCACGGACAGAGAAGTGGGGCTGGGGATCAACCCCTTCGCCGACGGCATGGGCGCCTTCAAAATCAACCCCAGCACCCACGAGCTGGCCTCGGCCGGCCAGACCGCCTTCACCTCGCAGGCGCCCGGCTACGCGGCAGCGGCCCTGGGGCACCACCACCACCCGACCCATGTCAGCTCCTACTCCAGCGCCGCCTTCAACTCCACCCGGGACTTTCTGTTCCGCAACCGCGGCTTCGGGGAGGCGGCGGCCGCCAGCGCCCAGCACAGCCTCTTTGCCTCTGCCGCCGGCAGCTTCGCCGGACCCCATGGACACACCGATGCCGCGGGACATATACTTTTCCCGGGGCTGCACGAGCAAGCCACCAGCCATGCTTCGCCTAACGTGGTGAATGGGCAAATGCGCCTGGGCTTCTCCGGAGACATGTACGGCAGACCCGACCAGTACGGCCAGGTCACCAGCCCCCGCTCTGAGCACTACGCCTCCACCCAGCTGCACGGCTACGGCCACATGAACATGAACATGGCAGCCCATCACGGGGCAGGGGCCTTCTTTCGTTACATGAGGCAGCCCATCAAACAGGAACTCATCTGTAAGTGGATAGAGCCCGAGCAATTGTCAAACCCAAAAAAGTCCTGCAACAAAACTTTCAGCACGATGCACGAGCTGGTGACTCATGTCACGGTGGAGCACGTTGGAGGACCCGAGCAGTCCAATCACATATGTTTCTGGGAAGAGTGTCCAAGAGAAGGGAAACCTTTCAAGGCCAAATATAAACTTGTAAATCACATCAGAGTCCACACAGGTGAAAAACCTTTCCCCTGCCCTTTCCCAGGCTGTGGCAAAGTGTTTGCCAGATCAGAGAATCTCAAAATACACAAAAGAACTCATACAGGTCAGTATGTACAGCTCTCTTTACTCTCTCTCTCTGTGTTATTCAGCAAACTGTTTTGCTTTATTTTGGTTTTAATGTATCCTTTGCGTTGTTATTGAATGCACGCCAAGTACTTCTGGAAAATAAATTATCAGATTTGTTTGCTTCTTTACCGTTTGGAGGAGGGGGGAGAGAAGGGGGAGAAAAAAAGGGGAGAGAGAGAACAAATCTTAGAATTCTCGTCTATATTTTTTTTTCTAGTTGTGCGGAGAGGGTGCTGTAACGTTTATGCCGGTAGATCTGTGTAAATATCGAGTGATATAGCTACTATTGCTGCTTATTCACAGAGGCAAGGATTAATTTTTTTTTTTTTTTTGGCAATTTAAAGTAGTTGGGGGGAAAAATGAAATCATTGTGCAAGCTCACAAATTAAAAGTGAACAATAGAAGTTACAACTTGTCTAGTCAGTTTTGACTGATGTCGCTGAGATGCTGCTGCTCGAACATTGTGAGAATAACACAGCTGCGACCTTTCCGTTCAACAGTTTTGTTTTGGGCAGAGGGAGTTTCAAATGTTTGATCTGAATAACATTGACATTTTTAATGAGCATTGCCTTCCAACGACTGTCTGCATTCGCAAATATGGGGAGCTGCAAGTTCTGATTCTCGGAAGGGGAGAAAAAAAAAAAAAAAAAAGAGAGAGAGAAAGAAGGAGAAGAAAACCCGGTATTGTTTCGGCCTGTACATTTTGAAATGTCATTTGCAGATCTGTTAAGCTAAATTAGGACATGTGTCAGAAACATCTGTTAGTTCTAGTTAATAGAAAATAAAGTAACTCGATGGACGGTCTTGCAAATCTACGTTTGAACTCTTCCGGACAGGAAAGCATTTATAATTAATGAAATTGCACGTAGAAAGTTTTCACACTTCCAGGAGCAGCTCGTGAAGTTGTATTAATTAGTTTAGCAGCCGGTGTTTGTAGTCTGTAGCGCTGGCTTTTTGTGTGTGTTCTTGGGGGGGGGGGGGGGGGGGGGGGGGGGGGGGGGGGGGGGGGGGGGGGGGGGGGGGGGGGGGGGGGGGGGG
>JAVSBS010017407.1:0-26180 GCA_033124195.1 Coracias cyanogaster | reverse complement strand
TAATTTTTTTTTTTTCTGATCTAGATATTTTAGATTTATTAGAGAAATAGTGGCTTATGCCCTTAATATTGCTAACAATGTGAGGGAAGCAGGGTGAAGGACAGTCAAGACTTTGACTAGTAGCTCTAAACAATAGATAATCCAAACAGATAATCTAATTGCAATGACTCCATTCTGTCTAGAAGCAGCATTGTTTTTTGAAAAACACATGATATATTTATATTGGCTTGGGGAGCTTAAGAATGATAACCAGAAAAAGACTTAATTTAAGAATCTTCATGGGATTTTTGAGTCAGTTATATTCTTATCAGCATCTTAGCTGAGCAGAGTTAAGCACAGCAATGTTGATACTGATGCACCACACCTTGAGAAGTGAGTCCAGGAACCAGGGAAAGTGGTGGAGATCTGGTGATCAATTCCTCATTACCTGGCTCAAAGCTGTAGTTTATTCTTTTACGTGCAATGAGAACACCAATAAATATTTTTTCTCTTTTTAAAAAGAACGAAGGATCCTTTAGAATGGTTCATTGTATTAAAGGAAAGTTCATTTCTTTATCTACCAAAAAGGTAGATTTAAGACTTAAGTTGCTCCTTCCGCTTAATTCATCTTTGCATACTTCTGTGCTTCAATTTATCAAAATGGGTGTGTCTGGGTTAAGCTAGAGCATGAGGCTATGACTAAGATAGCATCTTGAGGTGCTTCACTTTTTGCTTTGGCTAACAGCTTGCTTACCACAAAGAATGAAAAATTGAATATTATTGTTAGCTCATCCTCAAATGTCTGGATACACAGAAAGCTGAGTCATGCTATAAACCTGACTTCCTTTCAGTCTAGTATCTTGTATAGCAGGAAAAGTACTGTCAGAGTTTTGGACTGGGTAAATTTGTCTGGGACAATAGTACATAGAGTAGTGACTTTCACCAAAGTCTATGTGATTGTAGTTTTTTGTATTCTTGTATCTCTAATTTTAGTGGCATAAAATTACAGCGTAACTTTTAAGAAGGAAGCCACTGGTGGAATTACATGTGCCTTACAGGATACAAAAAAGTCTTGATCACTGTTTTTTTTTTTCCAAATCTAGCTGATTGTTTCATTTTCTTCCAACATCTTTCTCACAGCAACTAGTACGGAATTTCTGTACTACAGAGTGTAGTTAATATATTGATAAGCATACATTAATCAAAATCTGGCAGCTAGAACCTCATTGCCAGCTCCCAATAATTCAGATTTTGTCCCATTCCTTTATGTAGAAGATTGCTTTTTAGACAGTAATTTTAATGGCATTACCCTGATATTTACTGTGAGAATACAGCAGTAACATCATCTGGATATTCAGATGTGTTAACATAACCATGAAAACACTGCTTTTATTTATTTAATGCCAAAATTTTAATGCCAAAATTTCATGTTCACATTTAAATACATATTTCCCAACCAAATATGCCAATATCACAGGAGCTGCTCAGAAGAAATTGTAGCTATTTCAGATAAAATAGCATTGATATTACTTCAGCTTCTCAGGCAGATATTTCTGTACATCAGTTAGTTCTCTGAGGTAGTATTAATTGCATATTGTGTTGACAGAATTTCATTTTTCCTGAGAATACAGATCTGAGGTTTTCCTCTTTTCTTCACCACCTAAACAGATAATCTGAAAAAAAGAAAGATAAAAAAATGGAAGTAAGTAAGTAAGGGACAGAGGAAGGGAGGGAGGAAGGAAGGAAGGAAGGAAGGAAGGAAGGAAGGAAGGAAGGCAGGCAGGGAGGCAGGAAGGAATGGAGAAAGAGAGGAAGAGAGAAAGAAAGAGAGAAAGAGAGGAAGAAAGAAAGAAAGAGAAAGAGAGAAAGAAAGAAAGAAAGAGGAAGGAAGGAAGGAAGGGAGGGAGGAAGGGAGGGAGGAAGGAAAAAAAGCTCTGAGTTTGGTTAAGTATGATAAAATGGTGTGAACCAAGGACTTGGTCAGATTGGTGGTTAAACCAATAATTGAGAGGTAGATAAACGGCTGTTTGGCATTCTCAGCTTTGTAAACCTGAACACTTTCATACCTACCAGGCTCCAGGTAGGTGTCTGCCAGATGTCTTGATTGAAAATGTACTGCATAGAAGAAAATTTAAAGGGCAAGTCACTAAAATAAATCCTTGAATTAATCTCTAGTGATTTCATCACAAATGCTCGAACTGTTTATTGTATTATAAAATAAAAAAAAAGTATTTTGCAAAGGATAATTCTATAAGCCTTGCATCATAATCTTGGGTTTACACCCCCACACTGAATTTTAATCCACAAACATAACGTAGGGCTGAATAAATAGGAAAGTGCTAGTTTAAGTAGATAACATAGTAAGTTTGCATACTGCAAAGTAACTAAACATAATACTCCATTATACAAGATCAATATGTACTTGAGATCAGGGCAGGATCTATTTCTGAAATTATATAGCTCACACTGATTCTATCACATTTTCCATATTGATCTGATGTGAAAAGACTTCACAGCTGCTTGTTTGCAGAGATTTGAAGACTCTGCCTCCAGAGTGAAATTTAAGTCAAGGCTGTTTGCATGTCCACACAAACTGCTGTTAGCAGGTCTCAGCCACAGATTCTTCAGTAAACAAGCTGTGTATTAATTTGAAATGATCAGTCCTAGTTCTGTTTTAAAAATTTCTAAGAAATTATTTTTCAGGAGAAATTATTTGATGGGAATTGTGAATTCAAGAAACATGTAGTTATGCTTTCTCTTACATATCTTTACAGTTTTGTGACCAGAAAAATGCTAGTGGTGAAATTTGGCAATGATTCTCAATTGGCCTAATTACAACCAGATACAGTTGGTATCAGCAATTATTTGAATAAAAATAACAGAATTAAGGGAATGACATAGTATCATTGCATCATTGCTTAGAAATAAGACAGCCGTAAAAAAGGCCTATTTAAATTTTCTTAGTCTATTGGAATAAGAAACTACAAAAATACATCTACAGACTTTCATTTGCACACAGGTCCAAAATATTTTTTTTACTGCATCCCAAAAGAAACCTCTTCTTGCTCCTGTCACATGGGAGGAGCAGGAACTTTGGGCACTGGCTGGTGACAGTTACAGTGGATCTTTGGCAGAGGTTAGAAGTTGGACCCCAAAACTCCAATTCTTGAAACTACTGCTAAGCTTCCACACGGCATTTCAAGTGCTCAGATTCAAGTGTCAGTAGTTAACTTTTATTCAAACACCAAGGGAAGTTTAAAGCTATCTCCTAGACATGACGAGAGAAGACTGACAATACTGAATAATGTGGTTCTTTGTGCTTAAACTATGTCGAGACTTATGAGATGAGTAGAAGTTGTGGCACTTATTTGTACTAAGGATGTGTATGCAAATTTGTTACATAAAAAGTTGGAATAGAAGATAAAAACATATTTCTCTCTACTCCCCTTGGTCTGGCATTTCAAAGGTTAGACATCAATATTAAAGAGCTGGGTTTAAGTATGATTTTTTTTAATGTGAGATCTTCTGATCATCATAACCATGAGGTATGAAGTTGTTCTAAAGGATCCATTATCCTTGTAAAGGACTGTGGAACTACTGGGTCAAAGTCACTGGTTTAAGCACTGATTGCAGCTGTAGCAGTGAAATAATTACAAAAAAATGTTTTCCTATAAAATGTATTCACAAACCTCTCAGAGGAAATGAGGTGTGTGTGTAGGAGGAGGTGGGAGGAATGGTACTAAAACCCAAGACAGAGAGGTAGGCTCTCATTTCTGGGCACTGTGAATCTTGAATTTTTTGACATGAAGCAGAACAGCTTCACAAGAAGAGAGTGGGAGTATGAGTGCTCCTCCTCACATCTTTGCCTTCAGCCTGCTGATTGAGACACTCCTGTGGGAGGTGAGATGCGGATTTTGGTGCCCTGGACTCCCACATCCTATATGAAAACTCTGATGCTCCAGTATGAAATGAAAGGATCACAGTAACAGATCCTCCTTCATATGTCTCATGTTCTGTTTAGAAAAAGAGCTAAAAGATACCTGGTACAATAAGAAGGCCTGGTGAACATAAATGCTTCTTAGTAGCACAGAGTTCACTATTCAGCACAACCACTGCTTCTTTGGGTTTCTGTGTTGGCAGGTTTAGGAAGTTCTCCACAGAGTAAACTCTTAGATATTTTTGGACCCTATTCTCAGAGGCCTGATTTTTTTCAGGCTGATGGGGAACCCTAACTAGGTTGGTCAAAGACTGTAGATTCCGTTCTGAGGATCAGAGTCCTCAATCCCTTTTGATACCTGAGGCTGTAACTCTTACATATTTTTTGAGAAGTTCTTGAATTTTAAAAAAAGTCTTTTTAAAAGGGATAATACCTTATCTTTTTCTACAAAGAATCACTCACTTCTGTGGTGATACATAACACGTACTTGTATTTTATGCATTATCTGAGACTTCTGATGTTTCCAGAAATTCTGTTTTTTTCATCAGAATGAAAGTTGCAAAAGAACCCTTCCACCTAGAATCCTCAAAAATCAAAAGTGGCTTCAAAGAGTGTAAACAGGTTTTTTTGTTGTAGTTTTGTGTGTTTGTTTTGTAAGTCTCACTAGCTTAAACTTGCAATTGGCTTCACTTCCAGGTAGACATGATTTTAGTTTGTTTATATTGATTTGCCCATCTGATGGGAAGATACGCCTTTCTATGAAGGGATAGCTTCTTTGATTAGGTGAATCAATGTAGTTCAATTGACTTTAGCATTAGGCTGATCTGCAAGCACTGTGGATCTAGCTGAAAGCTGAGCTTGTTCATTTTATTACTTAGAATATTTTAATATTTTTTAATGTAAAAAGGCTTAGTTATACTTTTTCTAGATTCCTAGTTATGCAAAACAGCTGACAACCAGTGCCTCTAGTGCTGCCTAATCACTGGATACTACAGACAGCAAACCAAAAGATTTATAATTTACCCCCCTGCCTCCTTGCATCTTAAATCTGCAAGATTAAATGCCTAAACATTACAGTCTCTACAGTAGCTTAATATTCAAGGAACATTTACTCAGTTGAATCATTTAAGTGGCTTAAGGAGGTTAATGAAAATGCAGAAGAGCCTCAAGTTTGCTAAATAGAAACTGGAGGGTGATTTTCAAAAAAATAGAAACTGCAAGATCTCAGGTATTTCAGGAGGACAGTGCAAAACTCCTCTACCTGATCTATTTCACAGTAAAAGAAGAAGGTAAAGATCTTTAGTTTGTTTTAGCAGTTTGGACTTGTTTGTTAAGAAAGATTTCATCAAAATAGTGGGGGCTTTTTTCAGTGTAATTAAATAAGATGCACAACATAAAATGTGATGCAGAGAGACAGTTTAATAAAATAACAATTCTGATTCTGCTTATGTAAGTGCATTGAGTTCTAACTGGAAACCAAGAATGGTTTCCCTGTTTTACAAAGCTATTTGAGAGGTTTTTCTTGACTTTTGCTCAGTTGTGAGAGGCAGTAACCTGAGACCAGTCTCTCTGCTGGAACTTCAGCTTGTGCTCCTCTTCTGAATTGCCCTTGAAAAAATGTGAATTTGTCCCTTAACCATATTTCTACAGTGAATATATACAAGCAATCTTCCTGTTCTTTGTTAAACCTGACTATAGGTACAAATTCCCAGAGCATAATGAAGGAATAAGAATGTTTCAGTGGTGTCCCATAGAAACCAACTATTAAACAGGTGCTGCCATGTCTTTCAACAACTCCTGTAGATGTGGTTAAATACGGCCTATTTGTGGTGTTATTTCTATGAGCCACTGCAAAGATCAGCTAGTAGAGAAAACCAATGCTAAATAGTGGTGCTGGTTTTACTCCTACTTTAAACAGCATTCTCATTCTTGGAATTTTTTTCCCAGGCTGAAAAGGTCCGATCATCATATTTACCTTGCAATCTAAAATATTCATATACAGGTCTTGAGAGATTAAAGAAATTTTTTTCCTGTGATCATGTTTTGACTTACTGTAATGTATAGTTATAAATTTACCATCATATATGCACCATAAAAATGATATCAATTTAATAATTTCTTAGATGTGAAAGAAATCAAGAAATAGTAAGAAACCAGAATTTGCCTAAAGGCTTTTCTGATTGTGCACTGAGTTCAACATTAACCAACAACTAATCATAAGATGATAGAAGTTAATGTTAGGATTAATTACTTTCTTTTGTAAAAATAGAGACAAAATGTTTTCTGATTTTCTGCAATATGATTTTGGAATCCCCCTATTTAGACATACTTCATAAAAGTTTTGCAGATTAAACAGCAATTCAATGAAATAAATTATTTCTAAACATCTATTGGACAATGTACTGCTGATGTCGCTGCTTTTGCCAAAATTCACCAGATATGGATTGTAGTCATTAAATTAAAAGTACAAATAAGTCCTTTGGATAACAGTTATACCTATAGTCTACTTTTTTAGGTAGGGATCTTCCAACTTTCCTCTTGTTTTAACTAGAACAACTTAGTTTCTCACTAACACTCTTTCATCAGCTGAGGTTCCCTCATTTTGGAAACCTCATTAATGCTGTAGGCAGAAACTAAGCAGGCTACCCAGGTGTAACTATTTTAAAAACATATGAGTGAACATTTACCTTTTCAGGGTCAGTTTGCATTCTGGATGAATGCTCAGATCTGCTTTTTTATGCTTATTGATATACCCAGTCTCTTATTTACTACCTGCTTGGCATCCAGAATAACATCTCGTATCTCATCATTTGTGCGGATGTTGTATGTCATCACTCTACTCTAATAAACATCTGTGATCCCAACTTCTCTTAATTCTTAGCAACTGTGTAAACGAAAATGGAAAGGACAATCTTGGACGGAAAAAATAATAAAGAGGGGAAACAAACCCTTTCACCTGTGAAACTTCAGTCTGTGTTGCTAGAAAGAAATGGGTTTAGTTTGGCTCCTATTCATTTCTTAACTTACATCCCAAAATTGTCATGCATAATTTGATCCAAATGGATTGCTTTAGTTTCAGAAGGGGAAACACAGAGCTCAACTAGCGGAAAAGAGTCAATCACCTCCAAGTTATTGAGAAGGCAGACTCCCCTCTTGGGTCAAGGTTAGGGTAATTAGCTGGTTAGCCTAAACTGTGATTTGCCTGAGGAGAAACAAATGAATTTGGTTTCCATATTTTCAGTATGACCCTTGTTGCATTCTTCCTGAATCCAACAACCTCTTCCTTACACATGACTGAGAAATAATTTTCCCACTGCTAAAATAGTAATATTTCTTTCAAAGACAGCAGTGGGTATCACCAGTCAGCTCCATTCATGAATGTCTCTACATTCTTGTCAGTTTGCTACAGTTTTCACACTTTTTACCATTGACATTGCAGCTGTGAGTAGATTATGTGTACCTTTTATTTTTCAGTTAACCAGAATTTTCTCAATAAATACAGAAACCTGAGTTATTTCTCGCAGAGCATTGCCCCAGCTTTTGTAATCAAAGCACATTTGTTTGTGATTCTTATCTCTTTCTCAGCAGCTTTTTCATATATTTTTAAATGTTATATATTTGTTGTAGCTTTATGCTTGTGTAAAAATGTCGCATTTAGCAATTACAGATATTGAACTTTTAATTGCCTGCAGTAAAGACACGACGACAGCTTCCTGCTGACCTCATTATTGTACCTTAGCCTTTGTCTAGAATGATCATACTGAAGGATTAAATTCAGTCTAAGCAGTCAGTTCTATTGGTGCACTAGACCACCAGAAAAGTTCAAATTATTTCTAATTTTTATTCTTTGGTAAAAATCTTCATTGCATATACATCTATGCTTGTATGTACATGCAACTTTTAAAGTGTGAGGAAGCAGTAAAATAAAATATTAAGATTGTATCTGCTTTGATCTGGAGCTTGGTCTAGATGCTTTCCAGAGCCTCTTCCCAACCTAAATTATTCTGTAATTTTCAGATAGCAACAGATTATGCTGACTGTTTCTGTTTTGGCAAAGCTTCCTTGAATCTTTGACTTAGGGGCAAATATTTCTGTGATAATTTATCAGTATCCCCACCATTCATTTATTTCTACTAAATACATTTTCATGCACTAAATAATAAGTTATAAAGACTACTCATTTATCTAATGTTAATTTTCCCGTTAATAGAATAAAGTTTTTCTTATGCTATGTAGTGTACAAACACATGAAAAGACAGCCTATACACTTATGATAAACTAATTCTTAGAGTCTGTTGTGGAACTAGATGTTTAGGCTTTGGCTCACATGACACTTCTGCGGAGGTGCAATGGTGGTATTAAAGAATGAGTAAGTAATGTAAAGTGACACATGGGTCTGACTATCAACAGAGATGGACAGTGGTGAATGAAAGGTATTGAGTAAAACAGTCAAGATCATGTTGTCAGTCTAAACTAGATTAAGACAGTTGATACAGATGGTACAGTATTTTGCTTACACTTAAATGTACAAAATAGAACTGACATTTATCAAATTCCACCTGGGTGAGGGTGGAGCCACAGAGACACAGGTGGGGCAAGTTCTGCCTCTATGACATGAAGACAATAGGAAAAACAAAACATTCTGCTAGGCTGTGACTTATTCACACGTCAACTCCAGCTCAGGACCCACAACTCAGGCCTCAGCCCTTCACTCAGCCCCTTGACCTATGGATGAATCACAACCCCCATACATCATATTTACATACATCATATCTTCACATTTCTTTATTTCTTTCTTTCTGAGAATAAAATACTATCTTCACTCTTCCTTAGTTCATCACACCAAAAATAAAATACTCCAGTTAATTCTCTGTCTTTGAGCTTCTCCTCAGAGTTCTGGTTAACAAAGACCACCTAGAAGTTCTGTAGAAGGGTAACCACAACTTTTCATTGTCTGCACACTTATTTCTCTATCAGGCTGGTAATCACTTTCACCTTTTCCAGCAGAGCATCCACTTTCTCTTTGCCATCCAGCAGAGCAGCCACATCATTCTCTTTGCCAAGATTTGCCAAGGTTTCTTCATCTACATCCACTTATCTCTTTGCCATCCAGCAGAGCACCATTATCAAAGTCCACTTGATTTCTTTCAGCAGAGCAATCTTTATCAAAGTCCACTTTATCTCTTTATGAAAATTAGTTCTGCTCATCACTGTCCCCAATTCCCTTGTGGTTATAGTACCTTCTGTTGTCACAGTCTTAATCTTCTTTTTACACAAATGCTTCACATTCTATTCCATTATTAACAATCTTCTTCAAACAAGCATTTTCATACATCATTAACTGCGCTACCATCATCCAAGCCAAAGATTTGGACCAGACCAGGCATTCAGGCCCAAGGTCTGGAGATTGTTTTGGGCAGTTTCTCATTAATTGCCCTACCATATGTTCAGCCAAACCAGGCATTTTATCCTGCCTCTGGAACATGAAGCCAATAGGAAAAACAAAACATTCTGCTAGGTTGTGACTCATTCACAGGTCAACTCCAGTTCAGGGCCCACAGCTCAGGCCCCAGCACTTCAAGGGTTTATGAGTCTATTATAGAAATTATAAGAGGTTGAGAAATCAAGCATCCAGTGGGTTTTGCTTTTCTCTACGCTGAACCACACTGGTAGATCATTACTATCACCTTGACTCCCAGCCATTATCCAATTGCACAGGGTCCAGGAGAGTACTCATAAAGCACTTGCAGGATTTACTTTTATTATAAAAATCCACAAACTGTATTTGTACACGTGGGAAAAATAATCCATTTTGGGGGGAAAAGTTATTTAGACCTTCGGTAGAGAAAGATTTCTATTTTCCTATTAATCAGCCAGTAGCCTCAAGTCAAGTCTAACCTTTCCACATGATGCCCTGTGGTTACCACTCAATTGGCTGTTTATTTGCACAGTTCACTTCATTAAGATATGATACCGTGAGGTACCTTGAACTTTCACAAAGCGAGGGCCTTGTATGTCAGCAACTCTCTGTCACTTTCAGCTTGGTATAACTATGTTGTTTCTGTTTGCTTTCTTTTAGTAAACAACCTGTCCTTTTTCATTTCACATTTTCCTGCCAAAAATACATCATGGTTGCTTGAAGTAATGTCTAGGCAGAACTGCAGGGTGAATTTCTTTGTTTCCCCTTGGGGGAAAACTATGAGCATACAAATACATATATGCACACTGGACCAGCTAGAGCCTAGGTTTAGCATCATCCAGCTTAGACTGTTTCATGACAGATTTTCTGTGTTCCATTCTTACACTATTTTGTTTATTCATGCTTTAATAGTGAAATAGTATTTTTCTGTCTCTATTTGTAATCTTTAAATCACTTACAAAAGGCCTGAAATACTGTCCAACATATTTGGCTTTAAATACTTTAATGCTGTCACTAAGTTTGGAGGAAGCAACTCTCAGTTTGAAAGCAAAGGAACGGAAGCCAGAATGCTTACATTGTGATTATCAAAGCAAATTCAATACACATTTAGATTCCATGGCAGCCCATTCAGAAGCATTTCAGCTCATTGGCAAATCGGTGTTAGAGTACGTTTAGACCTCATCAACAAGCCATTCAATTTATGGTTTAGTACTTAGTTTTAGGATGGGATGCACTAGGAAAACATGATCTTAGCAATATTTATATACTACACAAAGTAGACCAGGCAATTCAGAGAGGATAAATATGTAATTTTATTTTTAAGGTATTCGGTATCACAGAAAACATATCTGGTTAAAGATATCTTCCCAAAACCTTCTCCTTTTACACAGCAAAATGGAAGAGTTTAAGCTGTTTCCTTCAACTTATCACAATGCTTTGAAACAGAGCAGTGTTTTGATGTCCAGATGTGATGGCCACACCATGACAGCGACTGGGTGTTCTGCCAGGATAATGGGGCTGTCTTGCCTCACAAGAGCATGATTGATATCATGATCAGTCTAGTGGGGAAAATGTTGTTTTTTATGTTGTATTTTCCAGGATTCTGCTAATGCATTAAAAAAACAACAAAGTCTGGACTGTTGCACCAGAGGTGGCAGAAGCATCATGGAGTAGCTGTATTCCAGTGCATGTAATTGTCATAGTACAGCTCCATGGGCAGGGGGTGAGAGTGGTGATATATCTCTCTGTAGCTACCAGGGAATAAAATAGCACTAAACATATGTACGTGTTTTGTGTGTGCCATCTAGGTATACTATGATCAGCTGATATCACCCCATGTTCAGACATGGAGTGTTTTTTGTACATTGGGCGTGGTTGGCAGCCCAGCACGCACCTAGCTGCTCACTCACTCAATTCTCTCCAGTGGGATGGGAGAGAAAATAGAATAGGAGTGTGAGAACTCATAAGTCAAACTAAAGACAGGGAAATCACTCACCAAGTGCTGTCATGGCCAAAACAGGCTTAACCTAGGGAATTTAGCTGAATCTATTGCCAAATAATGTAACCATGTAATTACTGATTTGGGTATTGGGAAACAAACAAACAAAAGAAAGATAAAAATTAAAAGATTCACTTACAGGAAAAATATCTTTCCCCCTCTTTATCAGGTTCAACCTCACTCCCAGCCTCAGTTCACCTCAAATACCTTTCTGTTCTCTGTTCCTATTCTTCACTCCAGTCACTTTTCCTCCTGTCCTATTACTACCTCAGCTCTCACTCAGTTCCTTCAGTATAGCAATGAGCAGTGCAGGAGTTGGGCTCAGGATGCAGTAGTTTGGCTCTGCTGCTCCTTCCCTCACACTCTTCTGCTCCAGGATATGTCCTCTGTGGGCCACAGTCCCTTTGGGAATATCTGCCTTGCCATGGTGCACCTCCTCCTCTGACCTTGGTGTTCCCTTGGCTTTTTCTCACTCTTTTTCCCCTCTCCTCCTCTATGTCTCCAGAATTTCTGCCCATTTTAAAAGAAGTTTTTCAAGATGTGCCAGCATCTTGGCTGATAGGCTCAGTGGTGTCCTGTGGTAGATCCATTGATTTGTTCACCCTGAGGCTCCTTGTGGCATTTCATTAGGTGTGCAGATGCAGGGCTTCCTATAGAAGGGCCAGACAGGATTCTTAGGGCTGACCTTGGCCAGCTGGGCAACCCGCTGTTTCTGCACTATTGAGAGCACGAAGAAGGTTTTCATTTTGCCTGTTTGGATGCCTTGTCCTTCCCTAACTGACACAAGTCCTTTGCCTGAAAAGGTACTCTTTTACTGTCATAATTGTTCATTTAAATGTTTGAAAAATGCTGTACATATTGCCTATACCGATGTCTTTCCAGACAATAAAGCGTGGACCCCAGGGTGCTCTTAGGGCCACTGTGAGAGAACATGATAAAAACAGTTGATATGGAAGGCATGCATTTATCTCTTGATTTCTTTGATGCTTCACGGGATCAGAGTCTTCAGATGCAAACTAGTAAAAGACAATAGCAAAAGCTAGTCCGGTTTCACCTTAATTTTAATGGAATTTCACACAAGGAAATAAGAGGATCCAGGAAATTATAGGCCAGGTAGCCTAGGTTCAATACTCATTAAGATATTGAAACAAATTATTAAATAATCAATTTATAAGCACCTGTTGTATAATAATGTGATATGAAATACACAACACGGGCTTGTCAAACACAAGTCAAGTCAATCTTACTTAGTCTTTGAAAAGGTGACCAACCTAGCTGATAAAGATAACTTGTGTATCTCCATGTTAGCAAGAGATTTTTATACCCTCTCATGTGATGTTATCACAAACTAATGAGTAAAATATGGCTTAACTGCATAACAGTGGGGGAAAGGGAAAAAATATTTTTAAAATTGTTTTCAGAGACCTGGCAATCATTGTCCTGGAAGAACAGATTAAGCAGTGTCCCATGCACCAGGACATGCTGGATGTTGGCCAGCTGGAAAGCACCTTGGCATGGAAAGACCTGGAATTGCTGTGGACACCAAGTTGAATGTAAGCCAGCAATGTGCCCTTGCAGCAAAGGCTGATGGTATCTTGTTGCACCATCTGGGCAACATTAGGAGTGGCTGTATTAGGAGGAGTCTTCCCAGCAGGTCAATAGAAATAATCCTTCCGCTCTACTCAGCACTGGTGAGGCCATACCTGGAGTACTGGGTCCAGTTCTGGGCTCCCCAGTACAAAATAAATGCAGAGCTCCTGGAGGTAGCACAATAATTTTTTTTCCTTTCTTTATATTTTTAATAAAAATCTGCCCTGGGATACATATTTTTTTTCAAAAAGTCTAATTAGAAATAAATAAAAGGGTGAAATTCATCAAATCAAAAAAGTAAGTTGTAAGGATAATGACTGTAATTGGCCAGCCTGCAGTGGTTTCCTGCAACACTGATAGATATGGAGGCATTGCTGGAAAGGTTAACAAAACCTGCCAAGCAGCCAGATGCTGCTGTCAAAAAGATATAAAAATGATCTTCAGTTTCATATCTGTTTGCTGTGGTTAACATCAGCAGTACACCATCACTGATTCTCTCAGATTAATTAATCTAGTGAGAAGAGTCTCATAAAATATATTTGTTCAAATTAACATCTGTTTTAGCTTTCTTGCTCTGTCCTCCCCTTAATTTCTCATAAATATATTTTATTTCATTTCATTTCATTGTATTTCCCTAAGTTTACCGAGACAATAAAGATGTGATAGACTTGTATTTGTTGAGTGAAGGCCATTTCCAGAGAACAGTCCTCTAATTATCTGCACCATATACACTATTTGTTTCATAAAAATGTATTCAGTGACAGTATGTTTCCCCAACATAAGCATCCTTTTCTGCTCTTGAGCTAGTTAAGTAATATTTGTGAATTTTTTATTTGATTCCTGCTTTTCCCTCACTAATTGATGAATACATTTGTTCACAAATGAAATGTATTCATTATTTGATTACACTGCAGATGGTTGAATAATATTAAGCAAAGAAATGATCTGAAATATTTTTTCCTGTTTAACTGTTATTCATAGCTGACTGTCTTATCTCACCTTATTTGACCTCCCAGTTTACTCATCACCCAATCCACTTACTTATTTCTCTTGAATATGAACCACATAACCATCAAAAGTAATCACCAAAAAAAAGTTTCCTAGATCACAGCAGACTTTTATATTACAATTCCCAGGACTTTCTTTAGTACGTTTGAATGGTCTATTAAGAACCACAAAACCTCTCCCAACTTGACCCACTACCATTCCTGCCTCAGATGTGCCAGGAATAGCTTTTCCAGACCACAATGCACACCATACCCTTGGGCACACTTCCAGCAATGCTGTATCAGGTGGTCCTCAGAAAGTCTAGCTGTTTTTGGCCATGTACATGTGTTGTGAGCCAGGAGAGAAGCACATTGTGTCTTGACTTCATTTTATTCTCCTCTTTTAGAGTACTCCAGCCAGAGCTTACTGATGTTTATAACTTGGGATGTCCAAACAAAGCACGTATCTGGGTATGTAGCTAAAACCATTTGACCATAAAAGTATATTTTTAAGAAAGCAATAGGATTAATGGACTGTGTCCTGAAAAATCAGACTTCAGCTCTGACATGGAGCTCAGATATTTTTATCTAAACTGTGCAAAAGAGCCCAGTGGTTTGTGTCAGCAGTAATTTGGCTGTGTAGCCTTCTTCCATAGGCTTTGGCCCAATAGGTAGGACATGCAAGTGAATTTTCTTCCTCACTTCAGCATTCTCCTCACATTTTACTTCATCTATTTTTCATTGTGCGCTCCCCTTGTGTAACATGGAAATAATGATTATGTTATTTTTACAATTAATTATTTTTATTTATAATTTTATGTCTTATACTGACTGTTTTGTGAACAGAAAAATATTTGGGTTAGAGAACTGCCATTGTTATTACATGCTTGTATTATTCTAGCACAATAGGATTCCAACTTCATCTAGGTTTCCAGGCACTACAACAGAGATTAATAATAAAGCTTATCATGATCAAAAGTATATTTCTACCTTTAATTTCTTGGGAGAAGTGGAAGTTGTGGGTTTGGAACACCTTTTAATCATCATGACATGTGCATTATCTCTTATGTACTGTTTGATTCAGTCAGAATTAGTAAAACACTCCTACTGCATAACATATGCAGTAGTATGAGAACTTATCTAGAGTACTGTGCCCAGCTCTGGCAAATCCTAACTCGGTTTAACATATTCACTTTTCTCTGGTGAGAAAGGAGTTCCTGAAGCCCAAACATAGAATCATTGAATTGTTTGGGTTGGAAGGGACCTTAAAGCTCATCTAGTTCCAACCTCCCCTACCATAGGCATGGACACCTTCCACTAGACCAGGTTGCTCAAAGCCCCATCCAACCTAGTTTTGAACACATCCAGTGTTGGGGCACCCACAACCTCCCTAGGCAACCTGTTTCAGTGACTCCCCACTCTCAGAGTGAAAAACTTCTTCCTTCTATCTATTCTAAGTCTCCCTTTCTTAAGTTTAAAGTCATTACCCCTTGTCCTATCACTACAAGCCCTCATAAAAAGTCCCTCCCCAGCTTTCTTGTAGGCCCTTTTCAGATACTGGAAGGCCGCAATGAGGTCTCCCTGGAGTCCTTTCTTCTCCAGACTAAACACTCCCAACTGTCTCAGCCTGTCCTCTTCAGAGGAGTGTTCCCCTCTAATCAAACTTGTGGCCCTTCTCTGGACCTGCTTCAACAAGTCCATGCCCTTCTTCTGCTGAGGGCTCCAGAGCTGGATGCAGTACTCTAGGTGGGGTCTCACAAGAGTGGAGATGGACAATCACCTACCTCAACCTGCTGGCCACATTCCTTTCATGCAGCCCAGGATATCGCTGGCTTTCTGAGCATTGTTGGCTTATATTGAGCTTTTTCATCAACCAGCACCTCCAATTCCTTCTCCTCAGGACTACTCTCAATCTACTCATTGCCTAGCCTGTAGTTGTGCTTAGGATTGTCCTGACCCAGGTGCAGGGCCTTACACCTGGCCTTGTTGAACTTCATGAGGTTGGCATGGGCCCACTCCTCAAGCCTGTCAAGGTTCCTCTGGAAGGCATCTCTTTCCTCCAGCATGTCGACCACACCACACAGCTTGGTATTGTCCACAATCTTGCTGAGGGAGCACTCAATCCCACGATCCATATCACCAACAAAGATGTTAAATAGCACCAGTACCAACACCAATCCTTGCGGAGCAGCACTTGTCACTAGTCTCCACTTGGACACTGAGCAGTTCATCACAGCTCTTTGAGTGCAACCATCCATCCAATACTTTGTCCACCAAGTGATTCATCCATCAAATCTATATCTTTTCAATTTGGAGACCAGAATGCCATGTGGGACAGTGTCAAATGCTTCGCACAAGTCCAGGTAGACGATGTTGTTTGCTCTACCCTTACCCACCAACGCTGTAACTTCGTCATAAAAGGCGACCGAGTTGATCAGGCACAACTTGCCCTTGGTGAAGCCATTTTGGTTGCCATCAACCACCTTGTCATTTTTCATGTGCCTTAACAGAGCCTTCAGGAGGATCTGCTCCATGATCTTGCCGGGCACAGAGGTGAGACAGACTGGCCTGTAGTTGTCTGGTTCTTCCTTTTTTCCTGTTTTGAACATGGGCGCTATGTTTCCCCTTTTTCAGTCAGTGGGAACTTCACCAGACAGCCATGACTTTTCAAATATGATGGAAACCAGCTTAACAACTTCATTTGCCAGTTCCCTCAAGACCTGCAGATGGAATTCACCAGGACCCATGAACTTGTAGACTTTCAGGTTCTTTAGATGGTCTCAGACCTGGTCTTCACTTACAGTGGGTGGACCTTCCTTCTTCCAGTCCCTGACTTTGCCTTCTGCAACTTGGATGGTGTGGCTAGAGTGTCCTGGTTCGGCCAGGACAGGGTTAATTTTCAACAGCTGGGGGTGCCACAGCGGAGCTTTTCCATACCGTGCCCCAGGGCCATTCTGCTTCTGGGGGGCGGGGAAGGATGCGCTCAGGGGCCAGGACTGCTCTGCCTTCTCTCCGTGCTTGGTACCATTTGTTTTGTACATTGTTTTGCTCGCTGTTGTTATTGCTGTTCTTGTTCTGACTGTTCCTTGTGTGATAGTGTATTAAACTCTCCTTATCCCAACTCTCAAGGACACTTCCAATGCCTCCTCCCATTCTCCTGTTGTTTTTTTTTCCCTTCCCATCAGAGGGGTGGTTGGGGCGGAGGGGAGGGGCGGGGGGGGCAGCAGCAGTTGCCCTGTGGCTCAGCTCCCAGCAGGAACTGAACGCCCACAGCTTTACTGAACCACCACTCTAGAGCCTTTGCCAGTGAATACTGAGGCAAAGAAGTCATTTAGTACCTCAGCCTTCTCCATATTCTTTGTGACTAGGTCTCCTGTTTTCTTCTGGAGAGGGCACACATCTTCCCTGGTCTTCCTTTTATCACTGACATACTTGTAGAAGCTTTTCTTGTTACCTTTCCTGTCCCTGGCCAGATTTAATTCTGTCTGGGCTTTAGCTTTCCTAACCTGATTCCTGGCTGCCCAGACAACTTATTTGTAATACTCCAAGGTGACCTATCCCTGCTTCAACTCTCTATAGTCTTTCTTTTTGCACCTAGGTGTGTGTCCAGATGCTCCTTGTTCATCTAGGCAGGGATCCTGGCATTCTTGCCTGCCTTCCTCTTTGCTGGGATGGGCTTGGAGGAGGTGATCCCTGAATACTGGCCAGCTTTCCTGGTCCCCTCTACCCTCCAGGGCTTTGTCCCATGGCACTCGACCACACAGTTCCCTGAAGACATCAAAGTCTGCTCTCCAGAAGTCCAGGATAGTGAGCATACTGTGCACCTTCCTTATTGCCCTAAGGATCTTGAATTCTAACATTTCGTGGTCTCTGTAGCCAAGGCTGCCTTTGAGCCTCACATTACCCACCAGCCCCTCCTTGTTGGTGAGAACAAAATGCAGCATAGCACTTTTTCTCATTGGGTCCTCTACCACTTGTAGAAGGAAATTGTTATCAATGCATTCCAGGAACCTTCTGGATTTCTGGTGCACCTCTGTGCCGTCCTTCCAACAGATATCAGGGTGGTTGAAATCTCCCATGAAGACCACGGCTTGTGAACATGAGGCTGCTACACTATGTCTGCAGAAGGCCTCATTTGCTTGGTCATCCTGGTCAGGTGACCTGTAGCAAACTCCCACTATGACATTACCTTCTCCTGCCTTTCCTTTAACCCTGACACATAATCTCTCGGTCAGCTATTCATCCACCCCCAGGCAAAGCTCCATGAGCTCTAGCTGACCTTTGATGTAGAGAGTGACACCCTCTCCTCTTCTCCCCTGCCTATCCTTCCTAAAAAGTTTATATTCATCTATTTCCACATTCCAGTCGTAAGAGCCATAGGCATGATGGATTTGCTCAGCTTCCTCAAAGTGAGGGTATACATTTCTTGGGGATGATTCAGGAATTGTCATTAGTCTTAGGGAATCCTAGGATTTTATCAGTGGAAATTGAGAGAAGACAAATAGAGAAGGATCAGTTCTTATAAACTAATACCTTCATTTGAGATACTTTCACTTATTGCAGGGCTGTAAGATGGTAGGATAAAAAAAGACTGATGAGAATGTCTTTTGGAGCAGCCTGAAGACAACTCTATCTCTGTAATGTATTATATGATGTAATCCCTGTAACTTGACCCTTTTAAAGGTCTGGAAAATTAAGTTAATACACTGAACCCTGCTTCTAAAATTGTTCCTGTTATTTCAATTACCTGTATATTCAATTACTTATAGAATTTTATTTTGGTCAATCAGTTTTGGCTAGGAACTCTCTGTCACTACTGTGCAGTAGCTCTAAGATTTTTTAGGCATAAGCTTGTTTTCATGAAGGTTCCTCAGTTCCAAAGGAATTCAATGTAACTGTTGTCGAGTTTCAGGGAAACGGCAAGAAAAATTGTCAGTCTCATATCCTGAAATCTTTTGAACCAGGCAGCAAGCTGCCTGGTGAAATGAAAATCAGCTCCAAGTAGCTCAGACAGTAGAGGGAGCTCCTATACAGTACAAAGTCAGGCCTGAAATACATTGTAGTAAATTAAGGATATAAATATGCATAAACATGTACATTATAAAAATCCAACAATAGATTTTGCCTTCTTTGTACATGGCACAGTACCGTCTGCAATTTTATCCAACTACAGTATAACACAGTGAAAGTATGACTATCCAGATATCAGACTGCAACTGATTTCAGTTTAAAAGTAATCTCAGCAAAATCTGGTGAATGTTTAGGGGAATGAAAAGGGGACATCTGTGACTGCTCTTTTCATTAAAACCTTCAATTTATCTTTGAGAGTGGCAAACCACTTTTTTCATTTCCTGGAACATTTGTTTTAGAGACTTTCTCTTTTCAGAATGCAATTACTTTACTCTGAAACTTTCAATGTTGTGACTGTGTGATTTAATTCAATTGCTATGCTTAAAACAAATATTGAAAACTGAAGTGAGAAACAGGTATCCTTATATTGGCCCCAGGGGCTAGATTTACAGCAACACTTAGCATCTTCCTTGAAGGAAGAGACATTCAGATTTGTTAAGTACTTTAAAAAATGTTTTCAGCAAACACTGAAGGTTTATCCCTGTCTCCCTGTTATTGCATTTTATCTTGATCCACTGTTTGATCACAGCTGTCAAACATGCAAAACTCTAATAGTTCATTTTCCCAACCATTGGTAACTAAGTGATGACTGTCCTACACTGTCTAATCAACCCAGATATTGCTTCCGGAGTCACTAAGAGTTTGCAAGAACACTTAGTTTTCACAGAATAAAGAGACCTTTTCTGTTTGTATCTGATATTTGTGTCAGCCCTGAAGATAATCATAAAATTATGCTCTTATCAAAGGCAACTATTAATGGATGAGCCCTTATAATTAGGCACATTGCCATCTATAATCCTACATATGATTCCTGTCTAGCAAACCAAATACAATGTTTACTTTTCCTTTCAAATGGTACTTAGTAAAAATTCTTTCTGTTATGAGCTTTGCATGATTGCTGACCTTCTACAGAAGAAGAAGCTTCTCATTCCTTTGGTGGCTCTAACCAGGTATCTTTGTTGCTTTTTAGGCTTATTTTTCCTATTTCCTTTTCCCGTAGTTTTGGCAGTCTGCTCATTTTGTAGTAGTTGTCGTCTGTGTTCTGATGGTTATGAATTGTGTGTCAACCTTGTATTAAGTCCTTTGTAGTGTCCTTCTTCCATATATGGCAGAACAAGAGAGGTATGCAATAGACAGGATTCTGTTTTTTCATTGCCGTAGATTCAGAGTAACTTCTCTGAAAACACATATTCATACACTTTTAAGTGAACAGATATTTTGTCTTAGCACTTTCACATTTCCTAAAGAAAGGCAGTATGTTCCCACACCAACTAGCTGTGATGGACGTTTTGACATGTAAGTAAGTGATTATGTTTTTTTTAATGCCTCTCATGTCACTCAATCAGTAAGGCTGATAATTATCTTTGTCAGTGTTTCCATGGAGTTCAGAAAGCCTTTTTCAGCAAAGTAAGCTGAGACACAGCATTTAGGTCTCTCCTTACAACGCATTTTGTGATTTTAGAAGCTATTCCATATGGAAACCTTCCTTCTTAATTTTCTCTCACATGGACCATTTTGTTACATATTTCCAGGACTTCAAGTGGTAAGTTTTCAGGCTTTTTGTCCTGATAGGGACAGAGGTACCATAAATGACTTTGCACCTGCTAGCTGTAATCCCAGCAGAAACACCCCCATGGAGGCAGAATTGTGTCTCTGCTTGGTGCTGCACCCACACTAACCATCTCTTTGAAGCAGGTACTACCTGCTAGCCTTGTAGATATTGCTCTGTAATTTCCAAACTTGAGCTATGCATCATTGAGGGGTTCCATATGGAATGTCAGGTCTGATATTTGCTAGTCTAGGCATCCATGTTGACACGTAGATCATTGTAATACCAGTGAGAGTACGTTTAAAACAAAACTTTGAGTAAATTGAAGCAGCGATCATCATACTTAACTCTGCATTGAGGAAGGGAGAGTAAAAGATGTCTAAATGTAATGTTTTCACACTAATCATGAAGATGCATTCTTTTAACTTACATATAAAGAAATTAAAAATATATGACTGAAGACAGTCTGGCAAAGTCAGTTTTATCCTTCATGTGACAGAATTCTTTGTGGTCCTTGCAGTAAATATTTGGTAGCCGGTTAGGAAAAAAAAAAACAACAAAAACAACAAACAAAACAAAAAGGAAAATTATATCACAGGTTGCACAGTGAGAAAGAGCTAGGAAATAATGGAAATCACACTCCATTCCCCCAGCCTCCCCCCTCTAGCCCCAACAGATCAAAGTCTTTCTATTTCAGACCCAAAGCTTCTTTATATTAAATACTAGGAAAGTATGTTTAGATCATATTAAGGGACTGACTTAAACCATAAAAGTCAGGAAATTCAGAATTAAGGTTAGCACTCTGATCTTAAATCACGCAGCAGAGAAAGTTAGGAGTGGGGATGGGAAAGTGAACCAGGCACGGCAGTGTAAGCTGAGGATGGGGAGTGGGACTTTTTTTGGCATCTTCCTACTTGTGACACTGGAAACCTAAAGAATATGTGATTTGAGGAGTTTGCTAATGTCCAATATGCCATTGCTTGCCTTTTTTTTTTATTTTGGCAGTTGCAGAAAGTTTTCAGAAAATGCTCATCACAGGTGTTGTGATTAGTCAGCTTTGTTTTCTTCTGAAATTCATGCTGCTCTTGGCCAAACTGGTATCATGATATAGCTACCCTGTTCTGAAAGCCAGCATTAAACTTTCTAAAATTGAAATCCTAGTTATAACCTTATGGATTTTCCTATTCAACTTCAGTAGGATTTTAAAATGAAAAATATTGAAATATAAAATGAAAATAAGCTGGGAGCTGTATACCATGCTTTTCCATTTATTCTTTATGATCTTAAAGAAAATGTAAATGAAAGTTAATGGGACATATAACTTGGTTCAGTTCTTGTTGGTTTGTGGGGATAGCAGCTGAGTGTTGTTAGATTCTTTCAAAGAAGCTTAACTCCTGTCAGTGCTGCCTTCTTCAGGAAGACAAAGTGCTGAACAATCCAGAAGTTCATTTACAATTTGCAAAAAAAATTTCAATGTTGTGTAAGTTCCTTTCTTTGTATTTGATCTTCACATTGTCCACAATGAATTAGCCAGTAGAATGGTCTTGGAAAGAAGTTAGTGCATTTGGAAACTAGCCAGAAATACTATGATGAACAAGTAGGAAAAGCATAAGTATATTGTATGGGAAATCTAATTTAAGAGAAAATATATATGCGCAGGGTACAAATACGGAACACATGAGCAGAGCGTGATAGTGTGGAAAGGATGATATTTATATAGTATGGCAATATTTGATATAGATATGTAAACATTTTCAGGTTTTCAATCCAGATCAGAAATTTATATTGACAATATTTACAAACTGTGATTTAAATAAGTCTTGAATGCTTTCCTGTTGATGTTTTTCAGCAGATTTGGAATGTTATAATTTGAATTAAAATAAGAATAACTAGCTTGCATTTGAAAGAAGCAAAATGTTTAAAGCATGAAGCAAATCACAAAAGGACTCTTATTTCCATTTAAACATAAAAAGGCAATGTTTCTTCAATTTCTAAACTTCTGTTTGATTCTTCTGTTGATTTTTTCTGCTCAATTAAGGAGGAATAGACATCCTTTCATATGGAATATAGACTTCATTTTCAGTGTGTAGCAGTGAGACAAAAACAGGTGAGAACATTCTGACTAGTTCTGCATGGAAGGAAGAGTAAAATGTTGCCTCACACAAGAGAGTAGCCAATATCCCACTGACTGATCAAAATTTTTGTGCAGTTTGCCTTCCATCCAATCAAAACATTTTGTGTATAAAATTTGATTGTATAATACAAGGTACAGGTCTTTCCTTCTTTATAGGAATTAGTTACTCTTAAGTTCTAAATACTAAAAGTATTTGAAAGACACCATTTTTCACTGCAGACCAGACATAAACAGGCTTTTACGTTGATATACTATTGTAAAAGCAGTACAAACACTAGCTTCAAATCTACTGAAAACTGGAAAAGCTTTAATGCAATTGAAAGTTACATGAAAAGTAATTATATTTATAGTAATATTTTAAAAATTTCTATCCACATGGGATTTTCCATTAGAGGATATTAAAGTATTGTGTGAAATTAGTTAAACTTCATTGTATGTTACATATGTAACATTCACTTAACATAGTTTCTTTAAAAGGAGACATACTTAAGTATAAAGGAATAATAAGTGCACTGATATGATGTAAACAAGTGTCATGTAAATTTATCTGAAGAGAGAGCTGTATAAGCTGATTAGGATGTTAAAAGCAGACATGAGCTATAAGGCCAATCCATTTTAGCCGTATGGCTGTTGACCTGGTGGTTTTGGTTGGTTTGCTTTTTGATGGTCTTTGGTTTAGTTTTTTTTTTGTTTGGGTTTTTTAATTACTGTTTTATTTTATGATTATACTTTTAAATGGGACAGGTCTGACACAGTTCTGCATTGTGCAAGGCAGACAAAGCATATGTGATTTTTTGGACCTATGAATGTGTTTCACAACTAATCTAAAGCAGAACTCGTGTTTTCTATTTCTTTTGGACTTAACTAATGGCACGTAGCTAGAAGCAGATGTATGCTAGCACATAGGTTATGTGATATTAGTATCAGTATATGATACTGACTACTGCAAATGATGTCTGATTGACTTATTGTTTAATGCTAACAGTATAATCAGGCACTGCAAAGGCGGTACAAATACAAATCAAAGACATTTTTAGCATAAACTGAAAAATCTTATCTATAAAGCATTATTCTGATTAGAAGTCAAATTTAGTTTTGTGTCAAAAGAAAAAAGAATAGTTAAAATGACCATTAGAGTATCTTGATTATATTTCACTTAAATATACATAGCTTTTATTTATTTTTGGTACCTGTCTAGATGCTGCTGTTACCATTTTGGAATCTATAGCTTAGAGGTTTCCAGAGTAATTTTTTTTTTTTGCTTTTATGTAAATAGGTCAGAGACATCCATCCTACACATGAGAAACCTGGATGCTTAATTCCAGTCTCAAGCAATCCATACTGCACAAATATAAAGTCCTTAATATAAAGATTATTGTGGAAATGCTGACAAGCCTTTATCTGTCACTGAAAAGGACTCTGTAATCAGGACTAGGTTAACTAGCATTAAACCCATCCTTATTGTGATTGACTTAATCAAGTTAAAACAACAATAAAGTGAAGATACCAACATACATGCAATTTATCTTCACTGTTTTAAAGTAATTAGTTCTTAATTCTCGCACTAGGTCCTCTGGATGTGCTTAAATTTTGAAAATGATTCAAAGAGATGCCTTAGTTATTACAATATGAAGCTTAATGCATGTTTTGAGAATCTCAGCAGTGAACTTCCCTCTCCATTTCTTCCCTCAGTGTTTGTATTCATTTTCCAGCTTTCTAACATGCAAGCATACAGTGTCAGCAGACCCACAAAGCAGGTTAATAATTCCTTTTTTATAGCATGCATACATCCTGGACTTGGCTGATTTATATGAAGCACACACTTTTATCTTTTCTTTCTTCTTGTCTCTTTTCCACTGTCTTGGTATATAAAGTTAACAATATATTTGCAATAAATACTGTATCTTCTTTTTAAATTTATTTATTGTAGATTTGATCCCATATGCTTTAGCAATACCTTCCTTCAGATGAACTTGTAATAGAAATGAAGGGCCAAGACAACTAGTGAGCACATTACTAAGAATATCTCATTTGACTGACATTCTGTCCAATACTCGGTAGCATTGTATACAGGGCACTTCCATAGCGTAGCAGTCAACCTACAGAAAGCCTCCTATTCTTTAGCTGGCTTTTGTTGGCTGCTTACTGAACCTGCAAATTAAAGGCATGTCCATTGAATCAACCTAGCTGTGTTTTCCCTGAATTTAAGAGTTTTAAATACTTGCAAATGCACTTCTTGTATGCAGCTGCTGTCTATTAAGAAAGTAAGAAAAGCTATTTCTGTTCTTTGGAGTGATATAGGACTAAGATATACATGCAGTTACTGAAACAAAACACAGAAGAGGATAAAAAATACAGAATGGAAAGGTTTAGAGAAAGTATGTCTCAAATATTTAATCAGAACAAAAGAGGGATAGAATAATACTGTAATTTTGCACTTTTTGTAAACCCCTCCTTCCTCTGAATATCAGAACAGGGCAGCTAAAATGCATCTAATGACAAAATAGCCTGGTTATGAATCTAGACTTGAAAGTTAGGGAGCCTGTGGTACCCAAGCAGAGCTCTACTGAGATCATACGCTCCATGATGTTGCTCTTCCAACTGTCCCACCTGGTGAAATGTCATGCAACCATGCAGCTTCCCAAGGCCATGTTTTGGAGGAGTTCATGAAACTGGCACTACCTTTCACCCGAACAGTTTGGTTTTGACTAACAGGTACTTTTGGAAGAAAAAAAAAATCAATTATGTTTTTTTTCCTGCAACATCCTTACCAAATCTAGCCATAAGTATATGTGCACAACTTGTCTTCTGTTAGAATCATTTAGGTTGGAAAAGACCTTAAGATCATCGAGACCAACAATAAACCTACTCTACCAAGTCTGCTACTAAACCATGTCCCTAAGCACCACATCTACATGACTTCTAAACACATCCAGGGATAGTGATTCAGCTACTTCCCCAGGAAGCCTGGTCCAATTCTTTGTAACCATTTCAGTGAAAAAAACGTCCCCTGGTGTAACCTGAGGCTGTTTCCTCTTGTCTTATCACTTGTTACTTGTTACCCACCTCTCTACAACCTCCTTTAAGGTAGTTGTAGAGAGCATTAATTTCAAAGCTTTAGATTTATCCTTGTTTTGCTTCTGTGGTGTCATTTTTAGATATAAATGCTTCTCTGAATTTCACAAGAAAGATCAGATTTGTTCTGATCGCAAACAAGTGCGATCGCTTGTTCGCGTGCAGCCAGCAGGGCGTGTGGGGGAGGGGCACAAAAAAAAAAAAAAAAGATTACCACTCGGACTAAGGTTAGTAAAAAAAACAGTGGGCACTCAAACAGAGACCACACACAAGAACGCAGATGTTCAGGCAGCTGGCTGCAATGGGTGCTGGAGCCTGGCACTTGATATGGAGGGTGGCAGGGAGAACACCTGTGTTAGATGTGAGCAGATCAGAGATCTGA
>JAVSBS010017406.1:17866-29397 GCA_033124195.1 Coracias cyanogaster | reverse complement strand
AGGTGCCCAGAGATGCCTTAGAAACCCAAAGGAACTTGGAGACCACAACCTGAAAGAGCTCAGGGCAACTCTCCTCATTCTGATTTCTGTTAAGCATTTACCTGTTTCAAAAATAAAATCATTCCTTTGGCTTTACCCCATTTGTGCTTCCCGCTCCCTCCTGCTCACTGGCAGCCTGCTTGGTCTGTAGGGGATCACGATGCTAAGCCTTGGGGGCACCATCTGTATTTGTGTTATGCCACACGATTAAAGACTGTTGGGGCTTCGGGCTCGGGGGGGTGCCCAGCCTCAGCCACAGGCATTAGTTGTCTCTTCTGTGCATCCTGATTTACGGCCAGTGTGAACCCAGCCCATGTGCAGGCACTCCCTTCTGGCTTGTGTCTCTCCTAGGGATTTGACTGCAATGTAGCCTGACAGTGGTAAGTGATGGCCACCATGTTTTTAAGGAGCACATCCCAGTGTGATTTCTAACTTCCACGAATAGCAAATGTCTTGGCCTTACTGCATGGTCAGCTGCCTTATCTTTTGTGTGCGGCCAAGGGCTGCCCTCGCCTTCCTGAGCTTTTTCATGCTTCCCTCCATGCTGCATCCCAGAGAGATTCCCAGTCGCACTTCAGAAATGAGTGACCAATGCAGTGAGTCACCTCCCTGGGAGGTGGATAGATGGATAGATATCCTGGGACAATTTTTTTGGTCTCTCCCTGGAAAGGAAGGATATTGGCTTTGCAGCTCAGAGCATTGGACAATGAAAGAATCAGCCAGAGCTGGGGTATGAGGTGAGCTGAGCACCACTTTGATCGGCTGCAAGTCACCATGTGATTTTACATACAGTCCTACCTTCCACTTGCTCCTCATCTCACCTGAATGTTCAGCAGCTCCACCTTGGGAGGCAAAATGTTGTCGAGCTGATGGTCCAGCTTCCATGAAAGAAGAGGGCAGGCAACATCTCTCTGCTTCCCAGCTATGCAGCATGGCCCACAGCTTTTCCTGGAGAGGTGGTTCCTTAAAGGATGCTACAAAGTGCTATGCAGTGGCACGAGACTCTATTTCCAGTGGCTCGGGGTGACGGAGATATGCCTGCTTGAAACTGGCCCCAGTGCTCTGGAAGTGGGCAGTTGTCATCGGTAACATCTCCTTCCTTAAGTATTTATTCCTTAGTGGATGTCTTTTGAGGCATGGAGTGTGGTGGAGTTATGGATATACCTCAGGTGCCCTTATTAGATGGATTTTGAAAATGGCTGTTTAGAAAACGTCTAATTGCTATTCCACATACTCAAAATGTTGGGTTTTTTTTTTTTTTTCTCTTGACAAGGCTTTGGCATGCCTTGGATTGCTAAATATACTTTCCTCTTGCAAATTCTTGGCAGGAATCTCTGCAAGGAATCACGCCAAGCAGTCTCTTCAAATGTTAACAAGCTCATTGGTGTGGCTTTCCCAGTGCAGGGTTTGTGCTCTTTTTTCTTTTTTTTTTTTTTTCCACCTTCCTTCCCAAAAAACCCCAACCCTTCGCCTTTGCGTACACTGTTGCTCTGAGCATATAAACTATGGCAGCTCTGCAAGAAAGGATTTTTCTGATCAGAGATTTTTAAAAGCCCTTGTTTGGTGTTGAACGGTCTAATGGCACTGCCCTGCTCAGCCTCCTGGGGCTCCTCTTGAGTTGGAAGTGTGGATTTGGGGGTGCTTCTGGAACACCCAATCCATTTCCTCTCCTCCCTTGTCCTGTTCTGCTTTTTCCTCTGTTTTTAGCAAGTTGGACAGTATCCTTGCATGGCAGCCGTAGATTTGAGGTTTTTCTTTTGGTAGCCTACTAGCAAGTGAATGAGGCTGTCATGCTCCCCTTTTGTTTCCTCCCCAGTGATGATACTGATATAGAAGCAGCCCTGGAGACGGTGCCTACAGCCGGGCAGGGACCTGCAGACCCTGCATCTCGGGGAGAGAAAGCTTGCCCCACACAAAAGGCAGTGCTGCTCTGGCACCTGAAACTGCAAAAGCAAAGAAAGGAGGGAGAAGCCAGCGCAGCATCACGGAAACCCCCATGCCTGCTGGAAGAAGCCTTCTCCTAGGACTCTGACATATGTCAAGCTACAAACCTTCCTTAGGCCTCACCAGAGACAATCTTGCATATTAATTTAGAGAGCCAAAGGGTTGGCTTTCCCTCGACATGTGCCAACCTCTTCTTTCTCCTCTTGTCCTCTCTTACCTCCTGCCCCAGTGTGAGCAGTGTCACAGCAGGGAAGTGTCTGAGCTTCCCGATGCACAGCCAGGGGAAGAACATGGCCAGCCCTGTGGGGCTGCACGTCTTTCTGTAAAAGATTCCCTGGGCTTTGCCTCCAATGTACTCTCCCGGCCTTTGGTGATGGACACACCTTGGGAGCACACGTTTGTGTTTGTTTTGGGATGTTAGATTCCCCACCCTGGGCTCAAAGTTCTACCTGTTGTTCATGGAAGGAGCTCTGGTTGGGGGGATGCAGGGAAGCTGCTGCAGAGGAAATTTGGTCGTAGGGCCACAGAGCTTGTGTTCAGCACATTACAGCTTTGGATGAGCAGAGGGCTGGAAACCCAAGGGCAGATCTTGGCACAGAAGAGGCCATACTTGACACAACTGGAAAGGTAGTCCAGGCCAAGTGATGACTCTCCACTTTTCCACTAAGGTGCTTCTTGTTCACACTCTCTCTGCATGGCATGTCGTGACTTTGGCTCGCTCCTGTGAAATGGGCACATTAAGCTGGAGAGCGGAGAACTGCCCCTCCTGGACCTGACAGCTCTCCTGTTAATGATGACTTCTTTTTTGTACTTTATTCACCAAATGGAGTACTTTCAGCCCTGATTCGGTCGGCTTTTCTGATGAGACGTCTGTCCACATCAGGGAATATTTATTTATAACTCATGAGTTTGGTTTCAGGAATTTGCTCTGTGACCCCTCTCCATGTCTTTGATTAAACCTCTTATTGTAAGAGGAACATTTTATTCTGCAGCCCTTGCCCACCCTGAGACAAATGTCCTGCAAGTCGCTGCTTTGGTCTCCCCTTCAGGCAGTTCTGGAACAGTTGCAGTTATTTGATAGTGTGGAGAGAGGTCCCAGTTCCTCCAAATAAATATTATTTAATGGGAGATGCTAAGCGGTGGTCCAAGAGGGCACTTGCCGTCTTCACTGAATAGAGTTCTTCCAAGTCACCACCTGCTACTGGGCCTTACCTTTGAAGGGAAAAGTTTCGATGCAAAGCAAGTTTGTCTTCTACATCCCAGTTGTGAGGCCAAACTGATTGCTTGAAGATAAGATCTTGATCTCAATCAGTTATATCTGTTTCCATTCAAGCTGTTGGATTTGAAACTGTTTTTACTGTAACAAATTGGCTTTGAGATTAAAAGGCACATCTGTAAAGGGAACATTTGAAAAATCCGTAAATGCAGAGTAGACCCAAGTCATGCAAGGAAAGAAGGGGAATGAATAATCTAGGCATGAAACAACTAACTTTTAACCTTAGAAGGTGTGTTCTTCTCTGCGCATGAAGAATAAGAAAAATTAATGCAAATTCCTGTAGTAAGCAGAGGTGTTTATTCCAAAGCAGGCCCAGCTCTGACAAAAGTGTTGTGTATGCCCTGATAGTCCTTATGGACCTCAGATGAAGCCTATGCTGGTACCTATCAAAATGAAGAAGAAAAGAGTCAAAGGAAAAGATAGAAGGTGATAAACAATCAGACGGGTGTGGAAGCCTGAAGAAATTGCTTTGTGGTGTGAGGCCAGCAGCAGCCTGGCTGTTGCCAAGAGCTTTGGTTTGGATCATCGTTAACGAATCCGTGCTTAGCAGCTTAAGACAGTGATGGTTTTTACGACATAGACCATAAACACTGATAAGTCATTTCACATTGCTCACTTGGAGAATCCAAGGCATTAGACATGGTGGCAGAGCTGCCAGTTGTGTTCCTTCTTTTGTTTCCAAAGGGTGGACATCAGTGATCAGAGTGGTTGTACATGGGGATCAGGCTACTTCATCTGGTCAATGTACTGTCCTCGCCTTTCCCACTGCTTCCCTTCTTTTTTGGTGTGTTCTCACCTTATGTCTATTCTCCTGGATGATGTGAGGTCCTCGAGGGATGGAATATCTTCTTATTTTGCCCATCTGTGGAGACCTGAGCACAATGGACCCTGGACACAACCTCTGTTGTCCATCCAGAGGATGGAGAACATTCAAGTCTTTGAGAAAACGTATCAGGAGCATTTCCTGCCATCACTGCAGAAAGATGATACCTTTGTCAAAGGGAGAACTTGCCATCACTTGCAGAAAAAGGGGTTGCATGGAAATGAGAGAGACTCTGGCTTGTGGTCTTGCTCTAAAGCAGCTGCATTTTTAACATTCGGAAGCCAACAAAGATGAAACATTCTTGGTCAACCTCTCTACTCCCTTAGAAAAAAAAAAATAAGTACAAAGACTTGATAAATATTTTGCATTAATAAATTCCATTTGTCTTATAAAACAAAGTTTGCCAACTACCAAAGCAGGGAAAATATTTTACATAACTCTGATCGTGATGTCTAAAACGTTGCTATGAGCCTGGTTTGAACAGCTCTTTCCACAACCCAGAATGTGAAGGAATGCTAAGCTTCACCCAGGCTAGGACCAAGCACGCTGCACATGTCTGGGTGGTGGGTTGACCCTGGCTGGATGCCACGTGCCCACCAGAACCACTCTATCACTTCTCCTCCTCAACTGGAGAAGGGGAGAAAAATATAATGAAAGGCTCTTGGGTTCAGATAAGGACAGGGAGAGAGCACTCATCAGTTACTGTCAAAGGCAAAACAGACTCAACTTGGGGAAATCAGTTTATTACTGTTCAAATCTGAGTAGGATAAAGAGAAATAAAATCAAATCTTAAAAACACCTTCCTCTCACCCCTCCCTTCTTCTCAGGTTTAATTTCACTCAGGGTTTTCTCTACCTCCTCCCCCTCAGGGCTGCAGGGGGATGGGAAGGGGAGTTGTGGTCAGTTCATCACTCATTGTCTCTGCTGCTCCATCCTCCTCAGGGGGAGGACTTCTCACACTCCTCCCCTGCTCCAGTGTGCAGTGCCTCCCATGGGACACAGTTCTCCATTAACTTCTCCAATGTGAGTCCTCCCCATGCGCTGCAGTTCTTCAACAAGAAACTGCAAGAAGCTTTGGGCTTCCTATAGGATCACAGCCTGCTTTAGGGTATCCACCTGTTCTGGTGTGGGCTGCAAGCAGCTCTCTGCTCTACTATTAACCTCCATGGGCTTAACCTCCATGGAGCCTGCCTCACCATGGGCTTTGCCATGGGCTGCAGGGGAATCTCTTCTCTGGTGCTTGGAGCACTTCCTCCCGCTCCTTCTTCACTCACCTTGGTGTCTTCAGAGTTGTTTCTCTCACATATTTTCACCCTTCTCTCCAGCTGCAATCGTTGTGCAGTTTTTTTCCCCTTTTTCTTGAATGCGCTATTCCAGAGGTGCTACCACTGTTGGCAATGGGCTTGGCCTTGGCCAGCAGTGGGTCCATCTTGAAGCCAGCTGGTATTGGCATAGAATGGGACACAGGGGAAGCTTCTAGCAGGTTCTCACAGAAGCCAGCCCTGCAGCCCCTCCCGCTACCAAAACCTTGCCACACAAACTCAATACAGCCCATGTGCTTTTCTGTTGGCCCGTTGGTTTCATTGCAGTGGAAGAGGCAGGCTGCATTCTGGTGAGCAGAGTCCAGCAGGTGAGAGGCAGACCATGGAAAAACTGATGAAGGCATGAACGTGGCCCAAAAGCTGTTTGTGAACCCAAAACAATGTCTTTCACTGTGCTGTGGGAAAGTTGCTATAAAAGGCAGGAAAAGCCCAGCTGTCTACTATTATTGTCTTGTTACTAATTTTTAAGGGTGATGGTGATTAACCAGCAGAGCAGATTCCCCAGGGATGTTTCTTCGTCTGGACGACTGACACTTTCTGACTCTCAGGACAGGGACGGAGCACTGGCTGTTCCTGCTAACCCTGACAGGGTCTATGTGGTGGTTTGCATCATCCTGCTCTGGTTTCGTATCAGGTTGTGGAGCAGCAGTGATCAACCGCAGTGCCTAGGGGAGCTGCAGAAGGTTTTTCTTGCCACTTGCAAGCCCACACCTTTGATCTTGGCTAGCATTTCCCGGCATATGGAAATATGAATTGTTATGGGTGTTAGAGGAAGGGGACACTGAAGCCTGAGATGATCAGAGTGCAGCTAAAGTGTGCCTTCCACTCGGGATTTGGCACTTGGAGTGATCCAAGCCAAGCATACTCTTGGCTTTGTAGGATGCATGTCATCATAGCTGACCAGCCTCCCTCCACCCTTCCCATCAGGCATCTGTCAGTCTTCTCCTAGATGATCAGCTCTGCTTGCAAGGCTTGGAGTTGTTTCTTTGCTCACTTTAAGTCCCTCTCCTGGTCACTTCTGCCCACCTCCTTCAACATGATCTCGCTGCAGGTCTTTACATGCTTACAGCTCTTGAGGTCCCCTTTTCCCTGGGCCATCTGCCACCAGCTAACCTCTTGAAGGGGTGGAGGCGACCAGAGGCTCCCAAGGCTCTGTCAGTGCCAAGGCCAGGCACTGCTATGAGTTAAAACATGCAGAAAATGAGGGATGCAGCAACTCCAGGTGTACAAACACTTGGAGCTCGGCTTCTATAAGCATCGAAGCCCCCCTGCCCCGCTGCCTGGGATATGTGTGCCAGGAAGTTACACCATGGCTAGAGCCACATGCAAAGTGGCTGTTCCCTCTGAGGAAAGCATCAAAAACAGTTGACTGAGGGTTTATCCCGAACTGGGGTGAAAATTTATTTGTGAATCCCAAACAATGTCTCTCGCAGAGCTGTGGGAACGTTGCTATAAAAGGCACGAAAGGGCCAGCTGTCTACGATTATTGTTTTGTTGTTAATTTTTAACAATGAGGGTAATTACCCATTGGAACAGATCCCCCCTGGGATGTTTGTTGGTCTTGAGCATTTAAACTATGAGGTCCTCTGAGCAGAGACGTGTCTAGGGCAAAATGTATGTACAGCACCGAAAACCACAGCGCCTTCAGCCACGGCTTGTGCAAACCCACTTGCAGCAGTCTGGGAGGACGCGTGTGGCCGGACACTCTGTCTCAGCAGAGGGGTGGCAGCTCCTGCTGGGGTGGCAGGAAATCTTGGGAAAACCTGGAGAGCTGGGTAGCCCTGAGCACCTGAAGCCTTTCTTGATTTCATCAGATTGGTATTTTACAGCAGAATGTCTTCAGTCAGACTATTTATAGCCAGCCCTTAGCTAAGAACAATTAGTATTTGTGTTAACAGCGATTGAGGCTCTTAGGAAAGAGTTTCAACAGCGAAAGGATCTGCCCTTGGTCACCAAGCATGGGATTTTTTTCTCCTGCTCTCCCCCTCAATAGACTGTGCAAGTGCCTTCTCTTTTAGGAATCAGTTCTAAAGCAAATGGAGACTTGCCACTAAATTATATCTCTGGGCAGAAAAGCAATGCCAAGCCAGTTTGTTGATTTTGTAACGCAGGACACAGCCCCCCTTGCCCTGCGTGCAGTCATGCACAGACTCCTTGGCATCTAATTAATAATTTGCAGTTAAGCAGCGGCTACTTCCTTGCATCATTTCAACGTGGTTGCCAAGTGGAAAATTGAAATGCAAGAGGGAGCCAAAGAAACGACGACGACAACAACAACAACAACAAAGGTTTAAAGTTCTAGGAAATTTCACTATGTGAGGTCAAAATTCCTTGCGTGTTCAGGGGCTGGGCTGTTGGCTGGCAGGCGCCTCTAGTTAACATGGCAAGGCTCTTTCCTTTCAATGCCCTGTTCTCCTAAAGCACCTCCTGTTTGACTGGAGTTCTCAGCCCTAAAATGTGCGTATGTTTGGAGAGGTGGGGATTATGGGGAGAATGCAGGACAAGGGTAGGTTGAAGAGAAGTTGAATGAGGATTTTTCTTGGGGTTGGGAAGGTGACAAATGCTCTAGGGAATGGGGACAAGCAAGAAAAGATGGAGAAACAGAGCTGACAGGACTGGGAAGAAGATGGGATGACACAGATACGGGATTTGCAGAGCAGAGGATGCCCAAGAGTGGATTTACAGCCAAGGGAGACTTTGTCATAACTTTTCTGGATCTTGAGGAACACATCTCACCACGAGCCTCTCCTCCCAAGTGGCAGATGGTCTGTGTTTGGTGGTCAGCAGTTGGACTGTGTTTGGCCTGTTCATGGCACAAAAGGACTTTCCGCTGGGTGGAGGAGTTTTTTCACGTGGTTCTGTTAGCAAACAAGATCTCATGAACTAGGTTTTCCACGCTTTTATGGTCCTAGCCCTGGGGAAGAGCTGGGGCATGCAACATTGTTGGCAGAGCAAGAAGTACCACAGCTATCAACAGCTGAACTGAACACTTGGGCTTTTCATGCGTCTTCATGCTTGAGGTTGTCAGAGACGTGAGGGGAAGGGGCCCAAGGGAAGGCTGATGCTCAGCACATCCGATGAGCTGTTTCTGCTTTGCCTGCCTTTCTTCTGTCTTCCCCTCTTCATGGAAGAGGCCTGTGGAGGCACATGCTTCTAACTCTTCCCATTTATGAACACAGTAGACTTCATGAAGTTGGCAGCTTCAGGATCTGTGTGGTTGGAGACTAGCAATTGTCTGTGGGAAGCAGACATAAAGGATCAGCAGTCTCAAAACATGATGTACGAGGAAAAGCTGAAGAATCTGAAGAAGCAGAGGCTTTTTGGAAACATGTTTTTTAAGCACACAAAAGATTTTTCTGTAAGGTGAAAGGGTCTCGCTGGTTCTCTGTGTCTATTGCAGACCTGACAACAAGCAATGGTTGAAACTGCAGCAAGAGAGATATAGGTTAGGTGTTGGTCAGACAACATTTGGCCAAGTAGATCTGGTTGGCCTTACTTTGAGTTGGGCTTGGAGCAGAGACCTCCACAGTTCCTTTCCAGCTACAAAATCCTACAATTCTGCAATAGGAACAACTTCCCCCCAATAAGGATGGCCACACAGTGATGAAGTGAGGTGGTAGTAATGTCATCTCTGGAAGTTACAAGCTGGAGATTCAGCAAACACTTGTCAGAAGTGGCTCAAGGAGAGCTGATGCTGTTTGGAGGAGTGAGAAGAGACTGTCTTCCTAATATCCCTTCTGGCTTTGGCTTTAAAAACCAGCAGGTCCTACCTTTCAAGCACTGACATCTGGGGACATCAGGCTACGCATCCTCTTTCTGCTTGAGGTTTACAGATACCTGGCATGAGAAAAGATAGGGAAACCTGGGAGGCTGAACAGTTTCAACAAGAAAAATGCTGTTCCTTCATGTTCACATCTTGGGTTGGGAGTTTTCTAGAGAGAGAAGGAACCAATGGTGTGGATGACTCATGACCTGTTTCCGAAAGACCCAATAATGTGGGGTTGAATCACTGAGCAAACATGGACAGAGCTGCAAACAATGCCCAGAAGTCTTGGCCTCCTTCCTCTGCTCCCACTTAATTATTTTATTACTAAATCTAAACCTGGGGCTCGCCGTCTTTTCCAGGGAGGTGTGTTCCACCGCACGCATGTATCATCAGCCAGATCTCTTCCTCTTTACCCTGAGCCTTTGTACACGACACGATGATGGAAGGAACTTGTAGCTTCTTGCAGTTTCTTGCTTCTGTGGGATTCCCGTGGGCTGAGCAGGATGGAATGGCTGTGGTCCCATGGATGAGGAATGCCTCGCACCCTGCTGGCATTGAGAAATGATCCCTGTGCCCCTGCTTAATGCGTTTGTTTAATGCCCCTTCCATGAGGATGTTTCCCAGGCTGTTTTCCTTGCAGGATAAGTTTCTTGGTGCAATTAGCTAAGAGAGTTTAGCTTAATGGCTTGTGCGTGTCTGAGCTAGGCCCAGCCTCATCTCAGACTGCTGCCTTTTCTCTCACCTTTCTCCCGTCGGGAGACTTATTTCTCTGCAGTACAAACTGCTCTGTCATGCTCATCCTGGGGCTTGGATGCAGACAGTGTCTCTTGCTGGTCCCCAGCCAAAGAAACTGCTATCACACATAATTACCTCCTTGAGTCATCGTGGCTTTTATCACCCCCTTACTCCTCCCCCTCCCCCCCCTTTTTTTTTCTTCTTTTTTTTTTTTTTAATAAGTTCGCTTTGCTCTTTCAGAGCTATTGTTTCCAGCCCTGTGTTCCCAGTGGCTCTGGAGGACTGCAGTGTATTCATGCAGGAATTACTGGGGCGGGCTCTGTGGTCTGTTTTGTGCAAGAGTTCAGACTGAGTGATCGTTTTGGTCTCTTCTGGCTGGTTTCTGAGCTGGTGGGTTAGGCAGAGGGAGAGAAATATCTGGCCAGCAAGCTGTATTGTTCAGGAGCCTGGTGCTGAAGCAGAGTCCTTGGCTGAAATGTAGATCATTGGCTCATTTTGATGAACCAATTGTCCTGGTCATCTTAAGTGGTCCACAGCAGCTGGCTGAGCAGTGGCTCAGGTAAGACGAAGGGAACATGATCATCCAGTCTCCTGAATACTCCTAGTGGTAGAGGTTTTCAGGACTGCCAAAGCAGATCTCATAAGTAAAATACCCACCTCCTTTTCTTATCAGTGATGCAGAAGCCATGACAGCCATCGGTGACTTATGCCAGTGGGAAATTTCTTCTACCGAGCTTATTTCTAGGCTGAGTTTGGCTAGTTTCTCTGCTGTACCATGGATTGCATTATGATGCAGTCTGTCAGGCTGAAAAGACCCTGTCTATCTGTTCTCCATGTGCGTAATTATCACCTCAACCAAGTCACCCTGGGGTTGTCATTGATGGGCTGAATGGTTCAAGCCACACTTCAAGATTTGAAGTTCCATTTCTGAACCTGTCCTCCCATTCCATATTTTGTTCTCAGTTACTTTCTTCTCCATATATTTCATCCCCAGCTCCAAAACTCAGCCCAATAAATGTGTCTGCAGAGGGCACTGGTAAAAGACAGGCTCCCATTTCTCTATTCCTGGCTGGACTGATGCTCATGCTGGCTCAGCTGGCTGCCTTCTCCTCTAGGCACAAATGGATGAAGTTTCCAGAGCTGCAAGTGTGGAACTGCTTGCAGAGATCAGACTTGTACAACAACATTTATGGAAAGGCAGGCAAGCAGATCTGGGTATCTTGTGGGCTTGCTGATAGGTAAAAGCATGGTCAGATAGTCCTTTTGAACCAGACATTGTCTACCTAACGCAGTCTCTGATCTTTTCCTTAAATGTGGGGGCATAAAGGGTGCCGTACATTTTGGACAGCAGTAAGTCACTTTATCTGCATCTCCGGCTTTGTGAAAGTTTTCATTGGGCCTGCCACAGTCCAAGAAGGACGTTGAGGTGCTGAAGCGGGTGCAGAGAAGGGCAATGAACTGGTGAGGGGTCTGGAGAATATGTCGTATGAGGAGCACCTGAGGGAACAGGGATTGTTTAGCTTGGTGAAGAGGAGGCTGAGAGGAGACTTCATTGCTCTCTACAACTACCTAAAAGGAGGTTGTAGTGAGGCTGATGTTGGTCTCTTCTCCCAAGTAACTAATGAC
>JAVSBS010017406.1:0-17766 GCA_033124195.1 Coracias cyanogaster | reverse complement strand
ATTGCTCTCTACAACTACCTAAAAGGAGGTTGTAGTGAGGCTGATGTTGGTCTCTTCTCCCAAGTAACTAATGACAGCACAAGAGGTAATTTCCTTGCGCCAGGGGAGGTTTATATTGGGTATCAGGAAGAAGTTCTTGACTGAAAGAGTGGTCAGGCACTGGAACAGGCTGCCCAGGGCAGTGGTGGAATCACCATCCCTGGAGGTGTTCAACAAACAAGTAGATGTGGTGCTTTGAGACATGGTCTAGGTGTCAGGGAGATGTTGGATGAAGGTTGGACTAGAGGTCTTTTCCAACCTAAATGATTCTATGATTCTGTGATTCCCTTCCTGTTCCTTCTTCCTTGCTTTCCTACCCATAGGTAAGGTCCTTGAAGTCATGACCTGCAGCTCATGCTCAAGAGAGACCTGTACTTACTCCCTTGAGAGGACCTGAGGAAAAAAAGATGTATTTGAATGGACTATGGTGGAAGGCTTTCTTCAGGGATTTTTGGGTAGGATGTGTGTGCCATGGAGCCAGCTGTTTTGGTGTTTTGAGATTCTGTCAGGAGCACCAGGAATGTAAGTGACAAGTTTATATCTTTCATTACTTTTCCTCACCAATCTGCTCTTCTATAGTAGATGTGGGAAGACATCAGGCTTGGCACCAGGAGGAACAATTCAACTTAATTTACCTTATCCCTGCTTTTTTAACGACTCCAAGATCTACCAGTTTATTGTCACCCTGGAAAGCTCTGTGACATTCCTTTTATTGCTGAATACATTTGTGGGAAACCGACCCACTGTTTCGCCCGGACCGCGACAACATTGTTCTTATTAAAATTGTCACTTATGATGCTTTTTGATGTAGATGGATATAAATCAAATGCATTCCCTTCATGGATGCAACTAACAAGCAGAAGACATGGGGAAATGGTGAAGCTGTTGAATACTGCAAATTAAGACCTTCAAGAACAACAAATCCCTGTCTATAATGAAAAGAGCAAAGATGTGTCCATTTTGTTTAGGTACCCAGTTCTAGGATGCGGGTTATTTAACTGATAGTTTCAGAAAGAGTGTGACAGGATAAGAATATAAGAATACCAGATCCAGTAGCTTCTATTGAACCAAACCTCATAAGACATGCTTCTAATTTTCTTACAGAACTTGTTTTTCCACGATGCAAACCAGTCCTTTTGGTGAAACTGAGCATTTCAACAGAGCACATCTCTCTGTGAGGATTTTTTTTCCTAGATCTTTCATGGGAAACTGACCAAATAACCCCAACTCTGAGGTTATTTTCTTTTAAAACAAATTTATGGGCTTTTGCTGAAGGCCTTGGAGGTTTTGTTTCTTCATCCTAGACCTGAGAAACATACTAAAAAGAAGTCTAGGATAATGACATTTTTTAGCAGGGAAAAGCAACAATATTTTAGCAAACTTTCTTCCTGACCAGCTTGACTAATTGTTCATTAAACCACTGTCAAAAACAGTTAAAAAAAGAGAAACAAAACCTCCATGCTTAGGTGGTATCAAAGCCAGCTGCCTGGAAGGTCCTTCTCAGACTGGTGATGATGCCACAGCCTTGTCAGTCCATGCTCAGCTCATGATCCTGACTCGTTCCATTGCCAACTCCTGTGACCCAAGCCTTGGGGATTTGGCCTCAGTAGAATTCATCTGCACAGGTTACATATGAGCTCCAGTTTTCCTGCATCTCCAAGGGAAAGTGGGCAGTGATGGCTGGCCTGGGAGATGGGCAGGGAAGCTACCAGGAGCACATGGACCAGGGACTGGACTCATCTGCACTGTGCATCTTCTTCCCCGCAGAGGGCATTGAAGGTCTTCACCACGACCACTTCTCAATGCTTGTTTTTTGTTGCACAAGTGCTTGGGTTTGCTGTCTCTGGCTCTGTCCGCAGGCTTTCCCTGACCCCTGGACCAAACTTTCCATATGGAAAAATCCTGAGAAATCCCATGAAAAGTACTCTTAGGTCTTTGCCCTCTAAGACCATGGGGACAAACCTCCATTTGGGCCTGTGGCAATCTTTAAATAATTAGAATTTTGTCAAAAGCTAGGTTTGTCCCTTCATTTATCAGACAGAACAGCCTCATCTCTCTGCCTTTCAGGTCTACCAGTAAAGCTTCACAAGTGTTGGACATGGCTGACTGAGCTGGTGGTGTACCTGGCCTCACCACCGCCATGGTGTTTTGGGTTATCAGTGAAGAAGTGAGAACTCAGAGGGATGCAAAGAGTAAAACGGGGTGCCCGGGCTGCAGCAAGCCGGGGATGGAGGCCAGCTGTCCCATGCACAGGCCTCCAGGGCTTTAACCTCCAGACCACAGCGCTCAACTCCTTCTGAAAAAGGACAAAGCTGTTCAGCAAAACTGTGGAACTGGGAGGCTTGCGGGCTGAAATCAGTCCAAAAGACATATTAACAGGCATGAGAGGCCTGTGATGAAATAGCAAAGGTATTAATGCAGCCAAAGGCTGGTAATGAACACAAGAAATGCCCACGTTTACCCAAGAGGTCCCAAAGGTCTCTTGGCCAGAACATTGTGATCCTTAAAGGAATCTTAAGAAAGTTAAACCACAAGGATAAGGCTCTAGGAACAAGATCTGGGCTGGTGTGGTCTCTCAGCTGCTCTGACCTCTTGGCTGATGATGAGACTCTGTTTAGGAGCTTTGTGTTTTCAAAGAGCATGGATATTATCCTCTGGGCCCTGCCAGATGAGGGTGACCTCTTGCCCCTGTGGGTGGCATGAGTCTTCCAGCATGCCCCATGGCTGTGATGCAGGTAACAAAGCCTAATTTGGATTTTTCAGATGAGGGTCTGTCTGTCCTGTGGTGGCAGGGGAAATCCATAATTCTCAGGTATTACCCAGTGATGTACAAAATGCTCTTCTGCTGCTTTGCTGTCTCTCTCCATCTCTCAGCTGCTGGAAAACCTATAAGGTGCAGAGGATGGACCAGTGCAGACAAAACTGCTATCATCACAACTTGACCTTCACTTCTTCTCCTTGTTGGCTTGTCCCATCACTTTTTTAATGCATGGAGGGGCCTGGAGATGGTCCATTGGTGCTGAGCAGAGCTGGGCTGCAAGAAGACGGGAGCTGGAGGCTCGTGAGAGGAGACAGTTGTTGGGTGGCTGAGCGTCCTTGGTGCTGGGTATGATGCAAACACCATGGCGATAAGGAAACCACGGCAGATTTGATGGATCTTCCTCTAAAGTTAATTACAAACCAGCACCCATCTGATGTGCTTTTTGGAGGGACTGAACCCACCTTTTAGGAGTCATTAAAGGAATAATGGGTATAAGCTACTACATAGGAAGTTCCACCTCAACACGAGGAGAAACTTCTTCACTGTGAGGGCGATGGAGCACTGGAACAGGCTGCCCAGGGAGGTTGCGGAGTCTCCTTCTCTGGAGACTTTCAAAACCCACCTGTATGCATTCCTGCGTGGCCTGCCTGAGGGGATCCTGCTTTGGCAGGGGGGATTGGGCTCAATGATGTCTAGAGGTCCCTTCCAACCCTTAAGATTCTATGATTCGCTGCAGTCAGGCACCTTTTTGACCCACACAAGGGAGACAATCCCACCATTGGTGAAAGCAGGTCCTGCCTCTCCCCAGTGCTCAACCTGTGTCTGGGTGTCCTTTAGCCTCTCTATGCCTGAGAATTTGTTCATCATTTATATGTACTTTTTCCCATTCAGGATGTCCCAATGAGGAAGGAATGGTGAATGGACATCTTGTCATATGGTACTGGGCCCCTTGGCCTGAGAACACCACCCACCATGCTGTTGTTATCTTGTGCCCCTGATGCGTGCAGCCATTCTTTGCTTCAACCATTTACAAGGCCTGATTTTAGTCCAAAACAAGCTTCCTTGAAATAAAATAGTTATTTTCCACTCTTCCTGTAGAAGCAAAAAGTATTTTAAGTTGAATTGGACTGCCCTAAACACAGGGTGGAGAAGGAGTCAGTAGGCTGGGTACATTTTAATAATGAAAAGAAGAATGTGAAAGGAAGGATTAAATGTGGTGTTTTATGTGTATTTATTGAGTCAATTTATATGGTGCCTTTTGCAAAATATCTTGAGCACTGCATGAAAAACCACAAAGCAAAATATTTGAAAAATTTGGACATGAAGCCAGCGTGTCCCAGCATACAGCCAGGCAGTGAAGGAGAACCTGGCACCAGGACCAGCTCTCTGATCACCAGGCACCAGCAAAAGGAGATCTGTGTCTGTAGGGCAAGGTGAGATACCAAGGGAAGGTTCTGTTCCCTGTGGGCCAGTCAGCCACTGGTGGGTCTCTGTGGGCAGTCTGGAGGACAAGATGGCTCAACCCTTCAGATCTCCTCTGAGTAGAGAGGCCTGGGGTGAAGGACCTCATTGGAGATGACCCTGGCTGATCTAGGAGGCCTGAAGATGGCCCATTGCAAGCCCTGCTGGTGAACACGTAAACTCCAGGAGCGAGGCTGCCTGGATGGGAAGCATGCTGGGGAATGCAACGACTGCTCCTGGTGTACAGCACAATCCTCAGCACTGCTGCCCCTGGACCAGTTTCAAGGAGAGGCCAACTACCAGCCCATTACAGTAATTTCACCTGGCCACGGTGAGAGCGCAGATGTCCGTGGCATGGTCTGTGTTATGGGATTTTCTTGCTCATGCTCAAAGGCCAGCGTAAGCATTGACTCTGGCGTGCTGCTATGCTGATGGTGTGTTCCCATGAGATGTCCCCATCTTCTCCCTCCAGCTGCAGGGCTCAGCTCAGCCTTGCTGAGGGGCTTCCAAGTGCCACTCCAAGGATGACTACCTCCTCAAAACCTCTGGGAAGTGCACGGGATGCCTGTGCAATGAGGAACACTGTCAAGATAGTAGTCATAGGTAGCCAGGTAAGCTCTGGAATGGGGGACTGCTTTTGGACAGGCAGGTGAAAAATATTATGTTGAGGATTTAGCTGAATTAAAGAGCAGGTAAATACCTCAGGACAAAATTGCAGCACCTCTGTGATGCACCTTCCTCAATTGTTTTTAAGGTAGCAAGGAAGAGAAAATGGCTAGAGCAGAAAAATGACCATGCCCATTGCTTTGAGCCAGACAAGATACATTTTTTAGCATCTGTAGCAGAGTTAATTTCTTGATGCAGTACTTTTCCTGAAAATAGTTTACTGTAATAAAAATGAAGGAACACCACGCCCAGGGGACAGTGATTAACCTGCTGCACACCAGGACGTTTCTTCAGGAGAGGAAGTGTACCTACAAGATGAGGTTTCATTGCAGGAAATACTGCTCACCAAAATGCCAAACTAAACATGTTTGAAGAGAACTTTGTCTTACAAATTGGTATCTGCTGTGGCCCGAGCTGGGAAAAGCTAGTGAGATCAACAAAGTGTTGAGAGTGTCATGGGTTTCATCACTTCTTTTTCTGCAGTCAACCACTTGCAATGAGGAGGAGAGTAAAATATTAAAAAAAAAGCAAAAACCAAGAAAACCATTTTAAAAAATGCATCGTTGGCAGGGAGGCCCAGGATAGGACCTCAGTCTGGTTTTAGCTCTTGCTTTTGTCAGCTGACTGGAGCTCAAACCCCAAAGTAGCCCTTTGGTTGGTTGGGACAATTACTACAAATAATAAGGCCTTGGGTGTTCTCTGTTGGCAAAAGGGTTTTGAATAGATGTCCCTTGAGAGTGGTCCAGGGTCTTTTGGGTTGGCTTCCCGGTAGGATGAAGCCATGGTGAAGAATCAGAGGTTTTCTAAATGTGATCTATTTTGCTGATGTATGATCTGCTTGTCCATCTGTCTGTCCCAGTCTTGGAAGAGAGGCGATAAGAAGAATTATGAAGCCCAAACCTTCCATTGGGATCCTGAATGAGAAGCACAAGCCACCGCACCATCTTGGTGTGAGAAAGGCAGCATCACTCGGCTTTCTGTCACATGGTTTTCAGGTATTATTTGGACACTGTCTTTACCTTGAGGACTTTACCAGCTAGGAGCAGAACCGATTTACAGCCACGTATTTTTCAGAAGGATGTGTGTGCCCAAAGCAAAGAGGTATTTGTGTGGAAGGTGTTAGAATTGGGGCTGATACTTGGCACTGCTGCAAAGCACTGCTGGAGGAGCTGGTTTGCACACGGGAAGATTTGACCTTGAACTTTCTCCTGCAGTTTAAGCCAACATCCTCTACCCCCTAGGCCTGAAAAATGTTCCTCCCCCTTGTTTCAAAAATACATTTGTTGTGTCTAATGTTTCTGGCCAGAGCAAGGGTAGAGACTTTTACCCACAGAGCTATGTGGGTCAGGGGTGGGAGGTGATGTGATTTGTAAGTGGTTTTAGCTGGGATCACTGAAGTCCCCAGTGCAGTTACACCAGCAGAGATGTTCTTTTCTGGAGACAGTTTATTGCCGTCCCAGGGGACAGTGGCTTTATTGTCCCAGTATGAAGTACAGCCCTGCTAGACTTGCTGGGCTCACATGAGGCTGTGGCATCCACAAGCTAGCTGTGATATCCATGCTGCCAGTTCAAGAGTGGGTTTGAAAGCAGGTACCCAGCGCTCTCACCTGCTCATGTTCAAAGGACCTGCCAAAGGTCTCAGGCTCTGGATGTCTGTCCGGGACCAGAGAAGTGTCTCTGATCACCCAGAGCATGTGAACCAAGTCTTGGATCTCAGCTGCAGAGCTCCAGGCCTCACGTGGGTCATGAGTTTGTGTGTGAGGAACGTGGCTAGCAGATGAGTCCCATTTTGGGGACAAGCTCAGGTAGAGTAGTCATGTCCGCTGTGATCCTACAAGTTAGGTACAGAACAGGGCATGAACAGAAGGGGTGATGGAGCAGGTTTTTCTTGCCTGTGCTCTCAAATCCAGGTGCAGAGGTTGCAGCCAGACTGCCTAGTCTCCAACCAGAGCATCTCAGCACCCAGGCCAAGCTGCAGACTGGTTCTCCTTGGGATCATGCACACAACCTTCTCCACCTTGGCTTCTGGGTTTGCAGGGGAGAGTGGAGGCCCCTGCCATGTTGCCAGGTGCCTCAGGTGAGTCATAGAGTGCAACATCCTCCCCCTCAAGTCAGTCTAGACACAGGGGAAGTCCAGCTGCCTGCAAACACCCCATCTCATCAGCTTCCCAGCCAAACTGCGCTGGCCTGGCTGGCCTGGGTAATTTGGAAGGACTCCAGTGAAGGATTTGGCAGGCCAGTCTCTCACAGCTCTTCCCAGTTCAGACCAATGTGGTGAAATGGTTTACCAAGCACTGCTCACTGTGCTTTTGCCCTTCTTTGAGTAATGACTGTGTTTATTGGCAAAATGGCAACGTGCATGTGGTGACACCCTTTGTCCTCATGTGGGAGGTTACCATCATGCTGGAGCGGGAGTATCTACTTGCTTTTATGGGAGAAAAGCAGATGTAGAGGGCAACCATGATTTTGCAAGCAGAAGCATTGAGTAGAGGAAGCTGCATGGTTGGGTCCCATCTCTGCCACACGAGGGTGGGTTTTGCAGTGAATTTCCAGCAGTGAAGGTCTCCTAAGAAAGGCTCTACCTGTCTGGGAGGATGCAGGTGAAAAAGCAGATAGCATGGTACCACGTGGATCATGCTAAGCTTGCTATCAAACCTCTCCAGGCTTATTACCACTGTTGATTTTTTTTTTTCATGTGAATAGTTTGTCTAGAGAAGCTGACGTTTTCCCACAGATGATGATTTAAACCTCGTGGGAGCTTGTGCACAGGCTGCTGGTGGTGTGTGTATACAGGAATCCCGGCTGGCTCCCATGCAGCTTCCCTGCCCTGACCTGTCCCATAAAATTAAGAGATGCAGAAACTGTTTCCTAGGAGATCTTGTATATTTATGCTCTACTGGGCTGGGCTGGCTCACAAAAGCCATTGGGCTTTTGCTGCAGTGGCTAAGGGGCTAGAGGAGTTTGAAAGCTGGACGTCTTCTCGTAGCTCCAGCTGCGCCCCCATCTCCTCTTTGAAGGGCAGAGCCATCCTGCTTGGACAGAAGGACAGCAGTACCCTCCTGACATCCATCTCTGTAAGGTTGGACTTGATGATCCTTGAGGTCCCTTCCAACCTGGCATTCTATGATTCTATGATCTCTTGCTCTTCTAGGCGTGTTAATGCACTACTACAAAGCAGTGTTAAATCTCTCCTTTAGAAATACAGACACCCAAATCTTGACAGCCTGAGCTAGGAAAAGCTTGTTTCATTGTGCCATTGGGAAATTCGTAGAAGTACAAGTGGCAAGAGGAAGATGTTTCTTCTTTTTATAACTCGCCCTCCATCACTTTCTGTGCCCATTGCAGTTTCTAGCTCTGCCATAAGTTGTGTTCAGTTTTTCCCTCCCCATTGGTACGTTGGTGTCCTGATTGGTACTGGCATGATCTTATATTGAAATTTTTAGCTGTTTTTCAGCCTTACTAATGTAGCTAGATACAAGGAGTATTTTTTTTTTTGTAGGTTTTTTTTTTTCCTGTGTCTGTTTCCTGCTGTTTTGGAAGACATCATCCTCTTTTTTTGGTCCACATCGGAGCATAAGCCCGGAGGACTTGAAAGCTGATTCCCTGGAAAAGCTGCTGTTTCCCCAGCTGTGTGCTACAAGTCAGGAGCAGTTCTGCTGAAGGTGTGCACAAACATTGCTCAGATTGTGCCTGTTGCTCCTTTACAGCTCTAGAGCACCCATACATTCGTGCTGTTACCTGTTACTGTTCCAGCTGGCAGGTACAACAGTCCCACGTGCTGCAGGACAGAATTTTCTTCATCAAGTCCCCTTCTTTCTGGGGATGTGCACTATTCACCCTTAGATCTGGCTGAGATTTAAGATTTGAGATTTAACCAGAAAATTAAAAAAAAGCAAGCTTGAAGCGAAGCAGATATTTTTATCTTTTGTTTTTAGGATGCTCTCTCTTTGTTCTCAGGACAAATTGGTGTGTGCACATCATCAAAGTGATTTAAAGTGTGGTTCAACTCTCAAAAGGTACTGTGGAAAACCAGCACCAGTTGTTGTGCATTTGCTTCCTTTAAAGAGTCAGAACTGGGCCATACTTGCTTCAGGCTGGGAGAGTTAAAAATGCTGTAGGAAATCATGGACTCATTTGCCTTTGAATGCCTGGAGAGCACAGGCACTGGTTCTTAAAAATCCCAGCAATGAAGGTAAGTGGGCTTTACTCCAGCTCACAGCTGTTCTGGTAGGTAAAAAAGTGAGTAACTGGTTTATTGCCCAAGATGAGGGCTGTGTTTGCTCTTGATTGCTCCCCACACCCCCCTGCAGCCACACCAGCAGTGCCAGCCAGGAGAGTGACCCATGGGAGAAGTGAATGCTGGAGGAGAAGGATGGATCCAGCACAAAGCAAGGAAGTGGAATAGCAGGTTCTGGCTGGGTGGCTATCCCAAAAGCTGGAGTGTTGCATAGGGTCTGGGGAGGTAGACTTGGACCCTTAGTTTCAGAGCTCCCTGAGGGTGAGGGAAAAGAACCTGTGTTTGGAGAAGGCTTGTTAGAAAACAGCTCCCTTTCTTTGGTGGGATGGGTTTCATCTGAAGTCTGCAGGAGACAATAAACAGGAAGTCCTGCAATGACATTTTTATGGAGCTGCTTTGCAGAGTGGGGCTGCGCTTAAAAACCAAACTTAGTTCATTTGAGTGGGAGCGTCCTCAGCTATAATGTCCACTTGCTTTCAGAGCAACGTAATAGAGCTTGGCTCATGCAGCTCTGATGTCCAGGCAAGCCCGTGGTCTGAATTTCTCCTGTCATCTTCCTGAAAGCCCTCTGTCCTTTCACTGGGCTCTGCTGGTGCTCATGCATTGAGATCTGAGCTGTAGTGGTTTTGTGAAGGGTTAATTAGCAAGCTGTATTCTGCAGCAGAGATTATTTCATTTTAAGGTTTGAGTAGCTTTGTACCTCAGGCCAGTAAAATATTCTTGGAAGCAGCCACAGAGTTATAAACCTAAAATCATTCTCTACTGCTCAGTGAGACAGCAGAATCTTTAATAAAAGGTCTGGTTAATAACTAGCATGTGATAGTGAGTGGTGAGGAAAGGCTGCAGGCTGGGTTTGCTCAACCTGGAGAACAGGACAAGAGCTAATCGCTGTGTTGGGCCCTCCAAAGGGAGGATTCAGAGAGGATGGAGCAGATCTCTTCTCAGAGGGGTACCATGAGAGGAAAAAAAGCAACCAGGACAAGTTGCTGTGAGGGAAGTTCAGTCTTGATAAAAAGAAAACCATTTCACAAGGAGAGTGGCTTAGCCCAGAGAGGCTGTGGGGTCTCCATCCCTGGAGATATTCGAAACAGACCCTGAGCAATATTTTCTAGCTCTGAAGGGGACCTCTGGAGGTCTCTAGCTGAACCCTCTGCTTTGCATAGCATCCGTTTGCTTGTGGTGGGGGGCTTCAGGAGGTACTGGTTTATGGGGTCACCAGGGGATATTTTCTTGGGGTGGAAGCAATATACAGCCTTGGGCAGTGGTGGACCATCCTTGTTACATTTGTCATGCATTTTCTTTGGCAAGGTGTCCATATCAGCATGGGAGAGGAGAGCTTGTTAGTCCAGCACTGTCTCTGTAACAGGAATCAGTGAAGGTCCAGAGGGGCAAGCCAGAAACAAGCAGTGATGCTTGAGCAGAAGGTCGCAGAAGAGGTCTTGCACGTGGGTTGCGTGTCACTGCTTGTGTTCACAGGCTGGAACACACAAACATACTGAAGAAGTTAAAAGACTTGCTGATGTGGGAGGGTTGTGCCAGGGGAAACCCACCTGCCAGGCTTCCTGGCTGTCTCAGCAGGGCTGTAACAGTGCAGGAGGGCTCATCACATTACCTTGGAGTGAGATCATCCAGATCACCTCCTTCCACACCTGCCTTGACAGGTAGCTTACTTTAAAACATATGATTAAATATTCTCAGTTGAGACCCTGTGTTTTTCTATTGGCTTCTTAGCTAAGTACCATTATCAGTCAAACAGCCATGATACTCACCAGAGATGTTCATCTGTAGCTGCTAGCAGAAAAGGACACTTTTATACAGGGTTAGTTCCTCAGTCTTTCTCCTGTGCTGTTGTGGAGGAGGACATGAGGTTTTGCCTGGAGGCAGAAAGTCAGAGTTGGTGTTGCCCCAAGACGCTCTATGAGCGGTATCTGCCAGAGGTGGGACAGAGCTTGTCTGAGGCCAAGGGAGCTGTGGGACGAGGACCAGTTTCTGTAAGATGCTTTGTCCCCTCAGCTCTTGGCTCCGTCTCCCTCTGCCTTGGCAACATCTCCAGAAATGAGTCAGGCCCAAGAGAGGTGCAGACACAGGACAAGGGAAATGGAACTGGGGAAATTTTTGGTTTAGGCGTTGTTAGGAGGTCAAAGACAGCACAGCCCTGCGTGCTCCCTGGTCCTGGAGTAGCTCCTGTTCCTCAACAGCCAGGAGACTGCAGGGGCTGGGGGCTTCTTTTGTTTTAGAGGTAAATACCAGTGCACCTTCAAATACTTTGTTTGCCCTAGGAGAACTCCGTGCTCTGGGTTAAGATCTGAATGGTCTGTCTTGTCCTTGGCCAACACAAGACTGTTCCCTGTAATTTTTCCAGGACTTATTTGTCCCAGGAGATGAATAAAGTTACCTCCCTGAGGAGGCTTTGACATAGGCCAGCAGCTGGAGTGTTTTCTTGATAGGTAGTCGCACCACACTTTCCTTCATCCCGTTTCATCCAAGCACTTTCTGTGGGCTCATGGAAGCAATCCCTGCTCCTCCTGGGGCTGCAGCCCCTTTCTACTCCATTGCTGCATGCAATGTTGTTACTCAAAGCAGTACCACAGTGTGGTGCCTAGGAAAGAGCTGTTTTCTCTCCTGAGTAGGTTCTCCAAAGCTGTTATTACTTTTCCAACAGCAAACACAAAGCAAGAGGAAATGTTGGCTGATGCTGCTAATAAAATTCTTAAGCATCTATGTGTGCTTTGAAATGCTTTCATCCTGCTGCCCATGCTCAAGGGGTACCAGACGCTGAGGGAAAGCCTGTCACTGTAAATGTCAGAGGGATCTCTGGGTTCTCTTGTTTGTCAGGGGGATTCCGCCTGTTTCTTATTCTCACTGTGTCACAGGGCTGGAAGGCTATTCCAGCCCTCAACAAGGAGCCAGACCCTCTAGTATCCAGACTCACTGAAACAAATGGATTTTGAATCTAACTTTTATCTAGGAATCTAAATCCTCATGGAAACCAAGGACCTCATTGGAGTGGTCCACACAGGTGTAAGCCATGTGGTGGCTCTTATGCCCAGGTCCGTGAGTCTGTGGGAGCATTCCTACCACTGAAGGGAAATCAGGGTTGAATGGCCTGGAGAGGGAAGGTCTCTGAGGGCAGAGGAGCAGGTCCTCAGGTAGGCAGCTGGGGCTGTTAGCCACCAAACCCATGGAGTATTAATCCCTGGTCCCTATAGGCTAGGGCTGGGATTTTGTGATGTCTGAAAAGGTGCTGAAGTTTTAGGGTCTTTGCAAAGAGGTCACCTTTGGCTGGTACTCAGGACTGTAACTGGGAAACGGTAATACAGACGCCGTGGGTAGGTCCAGGTCCTTCAGCCACCCAAGGCTCACTTCAAACAAAAATTGGTTTGAGGTAGGACTATCACCGCAAAGATGGGCTGCTGCCTTGGACTGAGATAAAGGCTCTTCCTTCCCCTCCCTCTGCTACATCTCCTTCATTCTTGCCAGATCCTCTTCCAAAAGCAATTAACTCTGGTACCTACTGAAGTTAAGGACAATCTCCACAAATATCCTTTCTGCTCTTGTTTTATCATCCCTATAAGCCAAATCACTGTGCCTGACCAGCCTAGTTTTTAACTGTTTTTGCATCACCTCCTCCAGGCCAGCTGCTTGATCTCATACTGCTTTGTACACCTGACACTAATGAAGGCATCTTTATGGGATGCTTAAGGATGAGCAAGGAGTTTGGCTACTGGAGTGTCCAAATCCACAAGCCTCTGCTACGTATGGCAGCTGCAAACCAGACAAACTGGTCTCCTTGCTGGAGAGCGGCAGCGCCTGGGAGACCAGCAGGTAAGAAGCACCTGGTCCCTGAGCCTGAAAACCACCACTGCTTTATGCCTTCCAGCTAATGGGTGGTTTTAGTTCTGCTAATCTCTAATCAGTGCTGGAGAAACCTAGACAAACTAGCCTGGACCACTCCAAAGCATTTGTAATTACTGGATCAGGCTCATAGATAATGCATTTTGGGCTGCTCTAAAAACATCCCAGATAAGGTAAATGTAAAGAAAGTGGCCTATAATTGACCCTTCTGCTGACATCTGAACTCTGGCTAGGCTGATGCACCTGGGAAAAACAATTTGAGGGTGGAGAGGGGGGCCTGGGGCATTGGGCAGGTTCAGACCTACCTCTGAGCGTGACCGGTGGAGCAGCAGGAATAAGGGTGCGGATGAGAACTGCAGGAGCTCGTGGGGTACCTGTGCTCCTGGCACCAGAGCCAACCGAGCTGCAGAGAGCAAGTGCTGAGGGAAGCATGAAACATGTTGGATGAGTTTTGGTGGGGGGGAAGGACAAGAGACCGAGGTGTAACCACAGGGCAAACAGAAGTGAGTCAGGATGAGGCGCGAAGGCTGGAGGGCAGGAACAGGTAGACGGTGTTCTGGGGAGAGGAGCAACAACCCAGGTGGTACAGCTCTGCCCTTGTCTCTTGCGGGAGCAACAGGAGTGTTCAGAGCCTGCTCATTCCGCCAAGTGAGAAAAACATGAGCTTCATTTCAGATGAGAACCATTCCTGCTTCCACACTCAACCACTTCTGCTGACTGAGCCTGACGGGTGGCCTAAATCTGGTCTTGCACCTCTTGAAACTTTGCTCCCTCCTACATGCCCTGGCAGCACAGGTAAGGTTTGCAGCAAACCTCTGGGCACCTAAGCCTGAGGAGGAAGAAGAGGTAACACTTGCAACTTCTTTCTGGGCTTTTCTTTTATTTCCTTGAAAGTTTGCCATTTCCAGTGTGTTTGCTTTGGGGAGCAGCTACCACTGTGGGCAGGCTGGATCAAGTGGGTCTGGCAGTGCTTCCCTCCACCCTGCAGTGCCCTGCTCAGCTCTCTCCTGCCATCTCGGTTCAGTGGGCAAAGCTGCTGAACTGAGGGGTCTGGAGGCAGATTAAGTTTCCCCCTCCATGCTCCTGTGGCCAGAGGTTAAGGCAGCATGGGGGTGGAGTGTCAGGAACCTATGGTCCTAGGGAGCATGTAGGGGGGACAGGGAGCAATTTCCCAAATGCCAGATTAGGGAAGGGGAGTTGGGCTTGTGGGTGAGGTGAGATTTCCTTCCAAGAGTGTGTGAGGCAAGGATCCGGCCCTCAAAGCTCTGGCAGCATGCTTACCCTGCTGCTGAGGGGAAAAACATGCTGGCCAGCAAGGGCAGGACATCACCCAAGATGATGAACACTTCCCGTGAAGAGACTTGGCAGCTCCGTAATTGCATTTTGAGGCCATTTTGCTCCTATTCAGGGGCATCTGGTGACCCCACTTAGGACAGGGGTTGGGGCAGAGCTCCTTCTGCCTCCACTACAGATTCACTCTGACCTTGGGTATGTCCCCCTGCCACTGCCTGGGGAGGTACGGGGGTGAGGGGGGACAGACCCCTCCTGTCCTGCCCTGATGCGCTTCGCTGTGAGTCAGTGGCAATTCCCAGGCCCCAGAACCTCAGCAAACCTTCACTTAGAGCCGAAGTTTGCTGAATATCCAGGGAGAAAGCAAGATGCTAGCCACCAAATACTCACATCAGGCCCAGCACGTATCCTTGCAATCTTCCCTTCCTCATCACCTGCCCTTCTCTGTGCCAGCTCTGGGAAGCAGGAGGCTTTCTCCAGTACTCACCATAAAGCACTTCTTGTCAGTCTATTGAAAAGGAGGCCTTTAATAATAATAACAACACTGTTTTGTTCTTCTTTCCTATTTTTTTTGCTCCCCCCCCAATTACCCACCTAGCTAAAAATGAGGGAAAGAAAAATGGAGGAGGACACATTGTTTCCCCCTCCATACACCCGGAGCTGTAAAATAACTTCTTAATCATTGGGAGCAAGAGGATCTCCATGCTGGGCCCCTGCTTTTTGTTTGTGAGTTTATTTTTCCTAATTCATCCTTGACAAAGGACAGAGCCATAAAAGAATCGACCAGCACGTCTGTGGGAAAAAACTGCCCTGAAAAGGGTCGGAGGACTGTAGCATTTCCAAACAATTCTGAGGGCTAAAGCTTCTGTGAGATGCTGCTTCAGCTATAACTTGCCTTTCTAGGAACAAGCCTACATCTGTTTGGCAATGCCATATTTTGTAGGGTAAAATAAACCCTTGAGAACAAACAGGCCAGCTTATCCAGAGGGGTAAATGCCTGGGAACAGAGCTCACTTGTTAATCCTAAAACTGTCAGCAAAGACCCACTGGAGAAATTATAGCTGGCCATGGGCACTCAAGCTGTTTTCCCTCTGCCTCCCCGCCTCCCCCCATCCCCACAACAGCTGTAAAATCTTCTTTATTGTTCTGCTGGAGTTGGAGAGCGGCACAGAGAGCTCGCCCGGCCGAGGGCTGCAGCAGCAGGGGCAAGGGGAACATCTGATCCATTGTATCTGCACCAGCAATGATCGCTTCAGTGGTGGACAAAGAAAACGACGGCGATAGAAGGAGAACAGACCGAGTACGTACTAAAGAGGCATATGAACAGGAAATCCTGGCTCATTCCCACATCTGAGCTGCGTACGGTTTCTTTCCCTCCAGGATCATTATGTTTTATGTCCTCCTGCAATTCAGGCAGCTGAGCCGAGGGAGCCCCTTTCCCTCCCCCTCCTCTCTCCCTTCCCTTCTCTCATCAGATTTTGAGGGCCCCCCCCCACGGAAAACATGATTTGTGCACAAGCAGCCTACACAACGGTGCTCATAAGGAATTTGCCCCTGCCAGGAGTTATTAATGGCACCCCAGTAAATGCCCCCAGCAAAACGGGCCACTGCAAGCATCAAGTGCGTGTTGAAAAATCGGGTTTAAATCGTCCCTTGGGGAATGACCTATTGGCCACCTAAAAAATGCAGGATTGGTTCGCTGTGTAATTAAGTTCAGGCCATCTCTTGTGCTTACACATGCAGAAACCCAGATGTCCGCTTGGTACGAGTCAAAGTGCTGGGCTGCTTTTAAAGCGCCAGGAGAAGACAGACTGTGGGGGCATAACATTTGCCACTGGAAGAAAACCTGCTTTGAATACTTGGAATATTTAACTGACTGCAACAGATAATTAGCCAAACCCTCTTATGCCTCCAAATATAGATTCATTAGTCATATGAAAATATCTCATTGGAACCAAATGTGAGTCATTAGTGAAGTCAACGGCAGATCATAAAAAAGGTACCGAGAGCCTCCTTCCCCCCCATCCCTGAGAAGTCGTGAGTGTGCGGTGAAAATAATTCGCTCCATTTTCCATTGAACATCTGCTGGCAAATCTGTTTTAAAGGGAGGCTTTCAAGGGGCTGCTTGTGTGCAGGGCTGTGTATCCCGTTTTCCCACTTTACGATTTGTGGGAGTAACGAATGCAAGGTCTGCGCTGGGCTTTTTTCTATATTTTTTCTTTTTTTTTTCTTTTGCCTTGAAGAGACTTCCTCGAGTCAGCCTAAAAATTGGGTTCTGTAATATAAAAAGGGATTTTGTAATGTAAAGTGGAATAAAAATATCTTCGTTATTTGCTTTTCATTTCGGGGGAACGTTTTTGTTGGCTTGGAGTTTCAGAGTCCCTTACACTCAGAGCAATTAGTGCTACTGCCGCAGGGACCCCCAAATGAACCAGGTTCCTCCAGAAGTGAAGTGGGGACGATTAAAATCACTGCTCGCCTTGAGCGAGGTGCAAACAAGAAAAGTTTTAAAAAGTAAAGCAGCTCTTCCATGATGAGGTATCTGCAGCATGATGGGCAGCTGGAAAAAGGGACGGTGCTCGATTAAACTCTTGTAAAACTTGAGCTACTCCTTGGGAAAAGCCGGGGACCGGGATAGGATCACCTGCTTGGTGCCAGGATGTGTCCCAAGGATTTCACAGAGTGCCGAACACCACAGACCCTTGTCCCACCTCGTGCTCATCACAAGCGTGGTGTTGTATCACTCTAGGGCCGCGAGTCATCCTATGCCGAAAGGTGTGCCGCACGAGCCACCAACAGCAATGTTTCGCGTTTTGGAAAAAAAAGGGCAAAAGCCACACAACAAAAAAACTCCAGGGGCAAATGTTGACTTTAAGTGCCCCAAAGCTGATGTTCCCACAGCTGAGGGAACTCAGACTACCCCAGTGCCTGACTTCAGCTCTCACAAGCCCACGATACAAACCAAGTTTTCCGGCTTCATTAGCTCCGTTGCATTCCCTTGGCTTTGTTGTTATTATTTTTTTATCTGTGCAAACAAAATTCACCTCCTTGTGCTTCAAATCCTCGGCAGAGCCTGTGGCAGTCAGGCAGCAGGGAGAGGAGTGTGACAGGGTTTGCAACGGGGCATTTCACACCAAAACCCCACAGAGCTCTGCCTCTGCACCCTGGGTTGTACCCTCACTTTTGGGCACCCCCGTGAGACTGTGCTGCAGGGGAGGTGCTGAGCCTGCTGCAGGTGGCTTTGGTCTGGGGGTGTAGATGCCCTGCGAGGAGCCAGGCTGGAGATCCGCGACAAGATCCGCATCTCCAAGGGGGCTCGCTCAACCTGAGGGTCCTGCTCCCATGGTGACTCCCAAGCCCAGCGTTTGGTGGGGGAAAGGATGGTGGGACTGTCCCTGAGCCCAGGTTTTGTTCCCAGGATCATAGAATCATTATGGTTGGAAAGGGCCTCCAGGAT
>JAVSBS010017403.1:0-11165 GCA_033124195.1 Coracias cyanogaster | reverse complement strand
ACCTCACCTGCAATGGTGCCAGGGATGGGGCAGCCACCACCTCTCTGGGCAACCTGCACCAGGCTCTCACCACCCTCTCCATCAAAAACCTTCTTTCTAGACTGAATCTCCCTCTTTTAGTTTCAAACCATCACCCCTTGTCCTGTCACAACAGGCTCTGCTCAAAAGTCTGTCCCCATCTTTCTGATGGGCGCCTTGAAGTCCTGCAAGGCCACCAGAAGGTCTCCCTGGAGCCTTCTCTTCTCCAGCTGACCAAGCCCACCTCTCCCAGCCTGGCCTCCCAGCAGAGGTTCCACCCTCCCATCATTGCAGGGGCCTCCTCTGGCCCCGCTCCAGCAGGTCCCTGTGGATGGGGAAGTTCATGTCACAGTACCTGGCTCTGCCGCTTCACTGCAGGGTCTGGTCCATGTTCCGGTGCTGGTAACTGGGGTTTTCACTGAAGTTCTAAAATCTTACCTGCTCAGAAGTAGTCTGGTTTTTTGGTATTTCCCCCTCACTTTTTTATGCCTTGCAGTAAAGACCAAATTGTTTCCCCGTTGCACCCCACAGACCTTGGCCAGTGCTGTCCTCAGACCAGGTTCAGGTGGCCCTTCAAGCCTGGCTGCTCTCGCTCAGCTACCCCCCGTGGCTCTCCTGGAGGTGTGGAGATCATCCAGGTCCCTGTAGTTCCTGCAGAAGCACCTAGATAGCGATGTTGCTGCCAGTTCACGGGTGGGAACTTGGACCCCAGCAGGGAGACCGGGGGGGGCTTTGCTGCTTGTTGAGCCAGCAGCTCCAGAGCCAGCCCATGGATGTCTTGTTGTTGCTGTCTGGGCATCTGGGAGAGGACCTGACTTAGTCTTGAGAGCACAGCAGCCTCGTTTCCTGTGGATCAGCCTTTGTGGGGTTGGAGCAGAGCTGCTTTGGGCTGGAGGGTGCCACCACCTCCCTGTAGCCCTCCCTGTCTGAATGTGGCAGCGAGGAGATGTCCTGGCTGGATGGGTTGCCCCATCCTGGAACTGGCTGGTCCAACGTGGCATCTTCTCTGCTTGCCACGCCCTGCAGTGTTGGTGGTGTCTTGATGTCTTTCCAGGCAGCTCTGGCTGCTCTCAGCAGGCTCCCACCAGCGTATTAGTCTCTTCTCTAGTGGCGGTAGGGCTTAGCTCTTCTCTGAGGCTCACAGAGGTGGTGACTCCAGGTAGGGTGACCAGCTAGGGCAGGAGGACAGACCGGAAGGAGGGTCTTCTCTAAAGCCTGCACTCCCAGTTCATGGTCAGCATCAAGTGAGGATGTGCAAACTTGGCCTTCTTCTTTTGGCATCCACGATGTGTCGCTTGGGCTGGTGTAGGAACATCTCCCCAGATGATGGAGGCAGCTTCTCTGGGATGTGCCCAGCCCACCTGCCTGCTTCTGACCTCGTAGCTTTAGTCCTGTCAGGTGCCTTGGGCTGCCTTTGCCTTGGTCGTCCTCCATCACCAAGCCTGTGTTCGGGGCGAGGGTGCTGAGCTCCAAGCCCCGTGGTTGGGGACACGGCGGCCACGCTGGGACGAGCTGGCAGGGAGCAGCGTGGGGCCGAGGGCTCTGTGAGAACCTGGAAGGCTGGTCAGGATGGTGGCTTCCCAGGGACCCCCTCGTCCCTGCGTGTCTCTGGGGAGAGCAGAAGGGGCTCTGGGAACCCGCACTTCACATCCTATCCCCCAACCCCCCCCACCAGCCTTAATTTGCGCCACGGGAGGTTTTGTCTGGATATTAGGACAATTTCTTTACTGAAAGAGTGGTCAGGCATTGGACCAGGCTGCCCAGGGGGGTGGTGGAGTCACCATCCCTGGAGGGCTTCAGAAAACATGTAGATGTGGCACTTTAGGCCATGGTCTAGGGGTCATGGCAGTGTTGGGTTGATGGTTGGAGTCACCATCCCTGGAGGTGTTCAAAGGACGTGTAGACGTGGCCCTTCAGAACACGGTCTAGCGGCCATGGTACCGTTGGGTTGACAACCTTGATGACCTCAGAGGTCTTTTCCAACCTTGACGCTTCGATGACCTATTGAGTCATCCCTGTCGTCCTCCCCACCCTGCTGTCTCCTTGCAGGCGGACGGGAGCGCGGAGCCCGGGCAGGTCCCGCCAGCCCCCCAGAACGGCGAGGTGCCCGCGGCGCAGGCGGGCAGCGCCCGGCCGGAGAACGGTGTGGGGCCGGCAGCGCCCGCCGCCCTGCCCGGGGGCGACCAAAGGGACCTTCAGAGCTTCGAGGCTCAGATACAAGAAACAAGTAAGTGCCGGGGCCGTGGCCGGGGCCGGGCCGAGTCCCGAAGCCGCGCTGGGACCCGTCGCAGCCTTGAGCTGCTCCTGTCGATGGCTGCAGGGTTGGGGGGGGACTTGCATTTTTTATTATTATTTTTCAATTTCTGCCTTTTTTTTTAATTCAGAAAATTGCCTTTTATCTTCCAGGCATCTAATGATGACATTATGGTATCGTCTTCCGTCCCCCCTACCCCTTCTCTCGCCCCCTTTCCCCTTCCCCTCCTCACCCGCCCTTGTGTCGCTGCAGATTGACGCTCCCGCACCGACGTTCCGCGAGGCGGCCCAAGGCTCGGACAGACCACGGAGCGGAACCTGGCGTCTCCAAACCCCCCCCAACCTTCCCAGCAGCACTTCCCCAAGGCGTAGCACCTCCGGCAGCCAGAGCCTGGCCTCAGTCGCCTCCTTGTCACCGCTGCAACAGCCAGCTCCCCTCGCAGCACTTCCTCAGCAAGGCTTGTGCCCCCCGCCCGGCCCCCCGGGAGCGCAGCTTGGCTCTCTTAACCCGCCTCTGGCTTTCCATGGGAAGGGGCCAGCGTTGAGCAGGGCCAACGTTGAGCAGAGCCAGCGTTGAGCGGGGCCAGCGGCCCTTTCCAGGCGTCCCTGGGGGGGGATCACCCCCGCCCAAGCGCGCTGGGCTCCGTTGGGCCCTTCTCGGCTGGGAAGGGCTTTATTTCCCCCCACCCCCATCTCCGCGTCTCGGCCCTTCTGCTTTTATGGCCACTCTTGAGTTGCGCGTTGGCGGCCGGTGGCTTCCAAGCCCGGGGCTGGGGGGAGGAGACGCTGCCGTGGGGGCCGAAGCCGGGCCAGAGTTAACAGGGAGAAGCTGTGATCTTTCTTTCTTGTCTTTTCTGTTGGTTTGTTGGTTTTGGTTTGTTTGGTTTTTTTTTTTTAACACCCCCCTCCCCACCCCGCCCGGCCCCTCCTCGCCGCTTCCGTTTCTGCTGCCCCGTTTGATGATGATATATATTCTACACACGCGTTAGGCTGGTTTTAACTGTTGACTACTTTAACCTTTTATTCTTCGTGAGGACGTGGTGATGATTTATCGTGCCGCCAAAAACCCCCCTTCCCCACCCCCCCAGCTAAGTTTCCTTTTCTCTTTTCCTCCTTTTCCTTACCGTAGGAGAGTAGAGGCATTAACCGCTGCTGCCGTGCTGGCTTCTTACTGACATATCCAGCGAGCGTAACTTCTCTGTTGTCGTTTTGAGGTTTGGTTTTGGTTGTTTTGTTGGTTTTTTTTTGTTTTTTTGTTTTTTTAAAAAGAAAAAAAACCCTATTTTAAAACGATGGAGCAGATTCATGGGATTAAGCCATGTCTGAGAGGAAAGGCACAAGAATGTGTTCAAGGAGATCTTGCTGTACCAGAGCAGATGAAGCCTGCCTTGACCGAAGCGATGCTGGTAGAACCTCCGGCCCCGGCGGGTGCCTGGGACCTCCTGCGAGGCAGACGCGGTTTATTTATTAGCCCTGGGCTCCGCGGCCCGTGGGGCTGAGGGCTGGAGGAAGGGCAGGAGGCTGCGTCGGCGCTGGAGGTGCAGGTTATCGCGGGCAGAAGCAGGTCTGTGGTTGTGCGCGCGTTGGTCGGTTGTAGCAGCGGCTGGTGCGTGGTCGGGCTGAGCGGGGCTGGGGGGAGCCACCCAAGGGCCCTGGTGGGCAGGACGCGGGGCAGGGGTCGCAGGAGGGCTGGGGGGGGCCGGGGAGGAGTCGCAGCTCTGAGTGGGAAGGGAGATTTCTTGACCTCGAGCTACCCTTGGGAGGTGTGAGCTCCTCGTTTCCGTTGTTGCGGATGACACTAAAGAAATGGAATGTAAATAAATAAGAAAAAGGAAAAAAAAAAAAAAAAAAGTAAAAAAAAAGAAAAAAAAGAAAAAAGCGTTCTTGGGTCATCAAACTAATTTAAAGCGAAAAAAAAAAAAAAAGGCAAAAGGCGGAATAATGAAACACTGGGATCAAAGTGAACTGAACCAGGCGCGTGCTGAGGGGGGGCTGGTCCAGGAGGGGACAGAGGGAAGCCCGCAGCTTCTCCTGCTTCTGGGAATCTTTCTTTGGGAAGCCGACAATGACACGATAACCCGGAATCTGTATTTACACACAAAGATTCTTATTGCACTTGTATTTTTTATATTAAAAGTTTGCATGATTTCTAATAAAATGGCATTAAACCGTACTAGTTTGCATCAAAGTCGTCTGCTAGTTTCATAAGTGCTTTTTTTTTTTTTTTCCTTTCCTCTGAATACAAATTTAACTAAGCAATGCAGATTTGCACCTGAAAGGGGCCGTTATATATACCCCAGGACCCCCCCCCCGTGCTTCCCTTCCTCCTCCTGCTCCTGCTCCCACCTCTCCCACCTCCTCCGTAGCACATCCCTCTAATCCCAAGCCCTGGGAAGCGCCGAGCGGTCGCTCCCAGCCCTTGTGTCGTGTTCCCGCTGCCCGGCCCAGCCAGCACTAACCCCTCTCCACCTCCTGGCGTGTGGAGAACGAAAAAGCCGGAGCTGAGGAAGGGGCCGAAGCCTCCAGCTCCAGGCTGGGCTTGGAAACCTTTCTCCAGAGCCGTGTCGTGATGCTTGAACCCCTCCAGCCGGTGCCACCCGCGTCCCCCCGCATGTCACCCTCCGGTATATATCACCGCCCCTTCGCTGACGCTTCCTTCTTGCTCTTGACTGCTAAATTCTAAACGCCAGCTTGATCTTGTCAATCTTGGGGTTTGGGGTTGTTCTCCTCCTTTCCAACGCTTGAGTTGAGGGGCAGGTTGGAGGCGAGCAGGAGATCCCCTGGGCAGGAGAAGGCAGGGGCTGCGCTTCCGCGGGCACCCGCTGCGGCCACCCGGCTCACCGGCCGGGCAGAGGAGCTGGGCAGGAGCGTGGAAGGTCAGGGCCCAGCTCGCGGTGGAGCCGGCCAAGCGCGGTGGTGGTTGACCAAAGAGGCAGCGGAACGTTCCTCTTGCCGCCGTGCCCGGGCAGAGGGAGCCAGCCGGGTCCTGCTCTCAGTTCAGGTGCCGCAGGAGGAAGGCGAGTGGCAACATTGCACTTTATCTTCTGAGCTTGCAAATAAAGCACCCCGCAAACCAAGCCAGCCCCAGCGGAGGGCCCGGCTCGCCACCTTCTCCCTGCGTCGCTGCCGTGCGGCCGCTCCCTGGCCACACACGGCCCTGCCCGGCCGCCAGCCAGGCCTGTGCTTCTGTGCCACTTTCTCTAACACTTGTTGTGCCTGTGTTTAGCTGACAAACTAAATCCAGATACACTAGGTTTTGGGTGTGATTGGTCTTTTTTTTTTTCCCTAGGGCAGTTCTAATATGGCTTTTTTTTTTTTTTTAATTGTCTTTTCTGGTAAGGAACCGGCTGTAGATGTTGCTAGCCTGGGAAGAGCCGTGTGTGGTGCCAGGACTCTGGTTTCGGAGCTGGAGAGGCGGGAGTGAGCTGGGTTGTGCTGAGCCCCTGAGCCAAGCCTGGGCAGGAGCTGCTGGCCGGGCGAGCGCGGAGCAGGGCACGGAGCTGTGGTTGCGTTGGCTTGGTCTCGGGCTAGAGGTGGTGAAGGCTTTTGAGGAAAAAAGAAGGAAAAAATAAGAGTTGTGGTCTGAATTAGGTGCAACGTGAATGTACGTTCCTGTCCTGAGATACCTCCTGCGGGTCTTGGCTTGCTCTGCAGCTGCGCTTGGCGTGACTCTGCTCGGGGGGGCGCAGCGGCCAGGGCCGGGGTGGCTTTGGTGGGCCAGGAGAAGTTGGGCCCAGCGGCAGCGCCGGGCAAAGATCTTCATGGGCAGGGCTGAGCGGGGGCTTGGAGGTGTCTGAGCCGCTGAGACAGCAGCGCTGGGCTGGGTGGGAGCAGCTTTTGGGGTCCCTCCCCAGCTGCCAGGACGGTGTCGGGGCAGGCCGGAGGCCTCCCCACGGCTCAGGCACATCCAGTGACTTTGGGGCTTCTTCTGCTGTTAAAGTACATTCAAGGAACCAAGTCTGTGGGCTCGAGGCCGCAGGAGCTGTGGCGGTGGCTTCGCCGCCTGGACCTCCCCTTGGGTGGGAGTCCTGACCGCAAACTGAATGTAGTTTTCTACGCTGACCCTCGCCGTCGCCCCCGCGCCGTGTCGGTGTGCGCGGGGGGCTCCAGGACCCTCGTGTGTTCGTGTTGTTTAGGCAGAATTTCTCGTTCTCTTGGCGCGCCATGTCGGTGACATCTCAGGGTGGGTCACAGGGGCTCCTGTGTCCTCCCTGACCATGGGAGGAGGGACCGGCTGAGTCCCCCCTGAGCTGGTCACAGGCGCTGGTGGGAGGCCAGCAGCCTCCAGGCTTGGGGAGGAGCGTCACCCAAAAGCCCTCCTGGCCCGCGGTGGGGTGAACGGCTCCGGGAGGCCGCAGCGGGAAGCGTGTCCGTCTCTCCTTCCACCCCAAAACCCAGCTGGAGTAAGCGCTTGCCTTGCCAAGCTCCCTCTCCCACGAGTCTCGCTGGCCACCAGCTGGTGTCTAGAGTAAGAGATCAGACACGAGACTCCTCTTGCGCCCGTCCCACCCCAGCATCACCCGCAGCTTCGTTAGCCCATAACGTAGGACAGCGCGTAACGACAGAGCCGGGGAAGTGACCGCGGGGAGGGCTTGGCCCGAGAGGACAGCGGGGCTGGAGACGAGGGCTCGGGGCACGGGACCTGGGAGGGCTGATCCCGGCTCCTTCGGGGAGTCACGGAACCTCTCTGCCTCAGTTTCCCCATCTGCGAGGTGGGGGACGCTTCTCTACTTACCTCACCGGGCTGTTGTGAGCAGTGCGTGAAGTGTTCTCTCCATGTGACATAGTCTTGGCTTTGTGTCATAGGATCATTCGGTGGCAGCGGCTCCTCTGCCCGCCGCGGGGCCGGTGACAGCCCGGACCTGAACCGCGGGGAGGGACGAGGTTGGTTCTGGGGGGAGCAAGGGCTGAGACAAGCGCTCTGGGGGCCGGGGCAGAGCCCTCCTGCCGCGGGGTCGGGTCGCAGCGGTTTGCTTCTGCCTTTCTGTCTCGCCCCCCGCGAGGGGCTGTCGCGTCCTTAGCAACATTTCCTGACTCGATGTTGTGGTTCTTACTATTGTAAAGGGTTGAAATAAAGCTTCTAGATGTTCCTCCTCAGCTTGGCTGCGCGTTTCTGTGGGGTGGCCGGGCCGGGCCGGCGCAGTCCGATGCGCTGCTGGTGGCTGAGGGCGCCGTAAGGAAGCGGGAGAAGGAGTTTCGTTGACTCGGACACCTTCAACCGCTGGGAAATTGCCCCTTCCCCGGCTTTGCTCCTCCAGCCACCTGCTGCCACCTGCCCCTGGCCAAGGGGAGCCCTCGGTGGCCGGGGACAGAGACACGTGCACACATTTTGGCCTCTTCTGGTTGGAAAAGAGCCTTAAGCTCAAGGAGTCCAACCGTTATTCCAGCACGGCCAGGTCACCACTGACCCACATCCCCCAACACATCCACACCACCTTCTGCCCGTCCCACCTGGCTCCTCTTGGCCATAGCCAAGGGTCTGGGGCTAAAAGGGGTTCCTGAGGGGCCACCATCACCTTGCCCCAGCCGCCCCTCTGCCTGGTCTTGAAGGTTTCCTACCTTCTCTTGGGCTTCGTGCCCTTGACCAGGGCTTGACCCGTGGCCACCTGCTGCCCATGGAGGCTTCACCCATGTCCCCAAGCCCAGAGCAGCAGCCGGCTCCTGTCCTGTCCCCAAAGCCTCCCCACCGCCGGGCTGGTTCCCCAGGGGTCCCACAGCGCCGGGATGTGCTCCTGGGTACCCCCATGGCCCCCCCAAGACCCTCCTGCTCACCCGCCAACCCAAAGCCTTTCCCCCACAGCAGGTACCACCAGATTTGGGGCAGAAATGCCCAGATTTGGGGCAGAAACCCCCAGAATGTGGGCACCACACCCCAGATTTGGGGCAAAACCCCCCAGATTTGGGGCAGCACACCCCAGATTTCAGGCAGAAACCCCCATATTTGGGTCAGAAACACGCAGAATGTGGGCAGCACACCTGATTCTGGGCAGAAACCCCCAGATTTGGGTCAGAAATGCCCAGATTTGGGGCAACACACCCCCGATTCTGGTCAGAAACCCCCAGAACGGGGGCAGTGCACCTCAGATTTGGGTCAGAAACCCCCAGAATGGGGACAGTGCACCTCAGATTTGGGTCAGAAACCCCCAGAATGGGGACAGCGCACCTCAGATTTGGGTCAGAAACCCCCAGAATGGGGACAGCGCACCTCAGATTTAGGCCAGAAAGCCCCCGATTTGGGTCAGAAACACGCAGAATATGGGCAGCACACCTGATTCTGGGCAGAAACCCCCAGATTTGGGTCAGAAATGTCCAAATTTGGGGCAGCACACCCCAGATTTTGGGCAGAAACCCCCAGAATGGGGACAGCACACCTCAGATTTAGGCCAGAAACCCCCAGATTTGGGTCAGAAACACCCAGAATGGGGGCAGCACACCCCAGATTTGGGTCAGAAACCCCCAGAATGGGGGCAGCGCACCTCAGATTTAGGCCAGAAAGCCCCAGATTTGGGTCAGAAACCCCCAGAAGGGGGGCAGCGCACCTCAGATTTAGGCCAGAAACCCCCAGATTTGGGTCAGAAATGCCCCAAATGGGGGCAGCGCACCGCAGTTTTGGGTCAGGAGCCCCGAGATGTTGGGCCACACCCCGCTCAGTGCTGCCCCTGCTCTTCCCCGCCCCAGGAGAAGGAACAAAACCCCAACAAAACACTGACAGAAAAACCCCAACTGAGAAAGAAGAGGCGGCAGAGGAGAGAGGCGGTTACTACTCTATCCCTTTTTATTGTCTTTAATCTATGTTGTAAAAAGATCCAGTATCACATAACAGCCACTGAAGTATCCCAATATCACACTAGTTCTGAACCATTTAGACAATATCTTAGTCTTTTTTTTTTTTTTTTTTTTTTATTTTAAAACTGCTGGAAGGGGAAAACCATACTGCCCATTATACAGGCCAAAAAAAAAAAAAGAAACAAACACCGGTCAAATAATAGTGACAACCTCAAGCAAGTGAAATGAAGATGAGAAGTTGGGAGCGACCGCAGGCCGCGGGCCCCGCGCCAGCTCCTCCACCGCGGCCCGGCCGAGCGGAGCCGGGAGCCCCGCGCCCGCGTCGCCCCCGCCACCGTCCATCGGCTCCCCGGGCAGAGGCCGCAGCTCCGAGAATTAAAGCCCATGACGAGGAAATTAAATCTTCGTAGAGAACAACCAGGAGAAGCCCAGGGGGGCCGCGCTCGTAGCAGCGGCCCCGGGTGCGGAATCGGCCGGGGAAGGGGTTCCGGCCGCTCAGCCCGACCTCGCTTCGGATACAAAGAGCGTAAGAAAAGGTGAATAAAAACAAATGACCCCAGGCCCCGCGGCCGCCCCAGCGGGGCACGGGCCTCGGGTGAAGTGCTCGTTCCTCTCCGGTTCCTCTCCGGTTCCTCTCCCACACGGTCCGGCCCGAGGGCTCGCTCGCGCGCTACCGCCGATAACGAAGCCTCACAAGCGCCCTGTGAGGTAGGTCGCTGTCTTCGACAGGGAATGGATCCAAGGTGGATCTGGGATTAAACTCCAGGTTCCTCGCGTTAGTGCTGTGCCTGTCACAATCCTCCTTCCACAGAAACATGGTCCCTGCTCGTAGAAAACAAAGGGTTTTTGTGCCCGTCTCCCGGCTTCCTGCGGGAGAACGCGCCCACAGGCAGACTGGCATCTACAATCACGTCCTGTGTCGCACAAGTGACAGGGATCCGGCCTCCGTGACGTAGGGAGAACAAGAAATAATAATAATAATAAAAAAAAAATCATCATAACAACGCAAGAGGACGAGAAGTACAGGCAGATTAGGAAGGACAAGTCCCATCTTGCACTGGTGACACCACGGCGGTGGGAGGGCAGGCCCCGCGGCCAGGCTCGGAGATCCCGCGTGGAATGTCACCTCCATCCGGCTTTCTCCCTGCGATGTCCTCGAGGTGCGGGGAGAGCGAAGACATGAGGATCCTCCTCCTCCTCCTCCACCACCAGCCTGCACCGGAGCTGCTGGATCCCCGCAGAGGCATCCGTCCTCCTCTGGAGCCAGGAGCGGCTCCGGCGCCCTGTGGGGACGGGGCGGAGGAGGCCGCAGCGGTGGTGGCCGTGGCCGTGCTGTCCACACGTGGCCGTGCTGTCCACGCCGGGGTCTGACGCCGTCGGGTGGGTGTCCGTGGAGCTCGTGTCAGGGTCCATCGGCACATCCAGGTCGTTCCGGGCAGCGCTGCGCTGGTTCTTCCTACGCGGTGACCATGCACGGAGCCGACAGCAGGAGATTCAGACAACATTAATCTTCTAGGATGGAGAGAGATGACTTCACAAGGGATAAATAGAACTTTATTTAAATAAACATTTGTGAACATCTTTATACAAATTACAAGTCCCCACACAATCCTCCAGCTCCGCCTAAGCGCCGAAGCTGCCAGGAGGCCCTTTGAGCAGATCCACCAGGATGTCGAGCAGCTGGCTGTGCTGGTGGTGCAGGTCCCCGGGGATGGCGGCCATCTCGTAGCACAGGCACGTCTCCACCATCTTGGAGAGCGACACGCGGAAGTCACGCAGGAGGCGGATGGTGTAGGAGTCTCCCTCCAGCACCAGAAGGTCACTGTCTGTCAGGGAGACCGTTGCTCGCCAGCCATCGTCTTGGTGAGGAAGAAGAGAGGAGGTGAGAAGCGGGAATGGTGCTGAGCTGTTCCAGCCTGTGCTGGCCACTTGGCCATCTCCACCACCCTTGCCAAGGGCAGCACAGGTCATAGAATCACAGAGTTGTTGGGGTTGGAAGAGACCTTTAATCTCCTTGAGCCCACTTGAGCTGTTCCCCCAGCACTGCCAGGGCACCACTAACCCCTGGCCCTCAGCACCACATCTCCACGGCCTGGAAACCCCTCCAG
>JAVSBS010017401.1:0-12588 GCA_033124195.1 Coracias cyanogaster | reverse complement strand
CTCTGGAGACTTTCAAGCCCCGTCTGGCTGCGTTCCTGTGTGACCTGCCCTAGATTCTCTGGTCCTGCTTGGCAGGGACTCGATGATCTCCAGAGGTCCCTTCCGACCCCTCACATTCTATGATTGGAGGTGACTCCGTGGAGTAAACACGGTCAGAGGGAACACCTGTACGCCTGGTGAAACAGCACAGCCCTCTCGGCCTTCATAACTCGGATTTTATAGAATAACTGTAAAGTACATACTGCAGAAATAATATCAGTAGTGCAACTACAGAGCTAATGATCTACAGATCTCTTCGGTTTTTGTTTAATTTACCAAAGGCGCATTTAATGAGCATATTCCTTCTGCTGTCACAGTAGTTAAACCAGTCTGAGTCATTGTTGGTCAACTTTGGGCAGTGTTTTGGTAGGTATGGGAGCAACGAAGAAGCATATTGATCCAAGACACCGGAGAAGCAGTTATTCCATTCCTTTCCTGTGGTATGGTAAGTTTCTTGACACAAAGACCCCAAAAAACATTCCTAAGAATGCCTATATAACTGAAATGGTTGGTGCAAGTATCCAGAAAGTGATCTGATCTGTAAAATAAAATTGAAGTGACTAACACCGTTTTGTTATTTGGCACAGAACTTCATCTTTTGAGCTTAAGAAGAAAATGATACCATTGATTTCACTCTAGTAGGAAACTTGTACATTTTTAAGACTCCTGTGTCTCAGGTTTATTTCAAAATTAATCACAAGCAGCTACAGGATTGGAAGCTATAGCTTCCAGTATCTCTGAATACAACCCAAAATAGACTTGTTGATACACGATATATATAAGAGAATACAACACACAATAACTAATGTGGAGCTTTCAAAAAGCAGTATTTGTTTCTTTACCCATTGGAATTCAAAGCTCTGGTTTCTATAAGGTTTCAGTCTCGTTTCGATTAGATTAACACTTAGGGGTATATCAGGACAGCGTTGGCAAAACAGATGTCTTTCCTTAATCTGAATTTTTTTTGTCATTCCACTCTGTCCCTGTTTCCTGCTGATGTAATTCTCTCAGTTTTTTGTCAGAAGCCTTAAGTTAAATCCTTATTCCACTCAATAAAATTTATACTTTGGTAAACATGGGTAAAGATAGAATTGTTAATATTCTCACTCTGTTGCTGATCATCTTAGTTGCAGTCTTGCAGATATTTGCTTTTTTTTGAGTCGTTTACCATGTTCTTCAATCTTTAGAGGCCTTCTGGTCTTAGTTACTGTATTTTTATTTCTGCAGTGGGCATATGAATGAGAGCCATCAGTAGTCTATGTTGAAACCTATGCTATCTACGCAATATTGTGAGAAGATGCTGTCTAGTGGAACGCCTTGATGTTTCACCAGACTCTCAGGATGTTTTCTAGGAAACAACTGTTTTCCAGAGTCTTTACTTGTAACAATATCAACATTTTGCTTCACTTGGAACAGAATCAGGCAACACACGAGGCCTCAAAGCTTATTACAAAATACTTCATAAATGATGACAGGAATAAAACACGTACATAACAATAACAAGGTGAGTCCGTATGCTTAAATATATTTTAATTTTTTTTTTTCTAGTCTAATTGTTTGGAAAAAGGCGTAAACTTGCTGGTTTACTACTGATGTAGGATTTGAACCTTGGGGCTCTCAACATTCTGTGTGAATGGTATCTGTAACTACAGAAATGGGGAATTGTGACTCAGAGTGCTGGGTTGATAACATCCTGCGATGAGAATTACTGTCTGAATAACTTTGCAAAATTTCAGCTGCCTTACGGAATAATACTGCACACTCAATCACGAATTCTTACGGAAATCTCCCTATTTCACCGCCAGCAAAAGCAAACCAGCAGCATTCCCTTCTCCATACAAACCTCTCATTGTAAAAGCAGCAATTAAGAATTTCACTCATTAACCACAGCTTACTACACTAAACAGTTCTTCATCTTCCATATATCTGTTCTGAGTCTTTAGGGAAGAATCACATTTGATGACACGTCCAGAGTCGAACTTTTACAGGCACAGTTACACCCAGGAAGCTGCTACATCTTCAGATGCAAACCAACCCATGAAACTGGGGCTGGGCGCATGACCTGCATTCATCAGGAAGAAAAAAAAAAATCCCGGTGCCTCGCTCCATGGGTGTTATATTAACTGACAGGAATTCGGGCAGTGGCCTCCAGGTGAAGACAATTACGCTAACCTGCCAGATCTGGAATGTGTTGGGAGCAATTCAGTGACTAGTTCGAAAGGAAGGAAGGAAGGAATGTGTCCTGCTTTTCCTTGTTAGAGCTTGTTACCACCCTAGGGACAAGGGAACTGTTTGTTTTCCTGCTGGAGAAAGGAGAAAAAAAAAGTTGTATCTGAAGCAGGTGATCTGAACATCTTAACCCTTCTTACTCTGATCTGTTCAACAGCATTCTTTTTTACAACTTGGGTTTTTTTTAACTTGTATGCACGTGAAGCAGGAAAAATCTCACCTGCCGTATCATCTACCTGCAAGCTTTGTCCACACTGGATGCTACAGGGAATCAGTGCTTAGCATTGGAATTAGATAAAACAAAACATGGAAAGGAAATCAAGAAATCCATTTCGGTTATGCATCCCCAGTGCACAGGCAGCCAGTGGTACAAGTACTGCTCCCCACTGAAAATTGAAAACAAAACTTCACAAAAAGGGGGGAAAAGAAAAGTATCAGTGGAATTTTAACTCCAGCCCTGTGTACTCCGGCACCACGGTAAAGCACAGAGAGCACACGCTTGTGTCTTGTAATACATTTTGAACATGTCTTCACGTGGTCATTTTGATGTTGAAGATGATACACCGCTGGGACTTCCTTCTCCTTCCCAATCTGTTTCACTCACTGCACAATGGCGTTGATGGAGGACCCATTCCTGCGGCTTGTTCCTGTCTTCAAAGAACCGGTTTTGTGCCAGAGCTGGATTCAGAAACCTCGTCTGCATCTCAGTATCGTAGCTGTGACTCTCAGACATCAAAACAAAGAGGGGGAAGGTAATTCTTCAAAGTGTCTGTAAAGCTGGGAACCCCCTTGCTACAGGATGTTGTGTTTGCTACAAGTTGAGTTTCAGGAGAGGACTACACACGTTCACGGGAGAGGAATTCACTGAGAATCACTAGATATACAGAAATCACGCTTGACTCAGGAAGTTTCTCAGCTGCAGATGGCTGGAAGCTCAGGGGAAGTGGTGTACGGTCCTGAACAGAGTTTCTGATCTTCCTTAAGCAGCCAGGCATTGCTATGATGAGAAGCAGGATACTGGTTTTCCTGGATGCTTGGTCTTACCCAGCCTGGTCATTCTTCTCTTGAAGCATTACCTATTTTCAGTTCCAAAGCTCTTTCTACATCAATTCTGTGTTCTCATGTTAGGATTTTATTACTGAAAAATTCTGAAAGTATCAGAGATCACAAAAAGAGTTATATTATCGAGATTAATTCATAGATGAGTAAATTTTCTACATTAATGCCTTCACTTTGAGTCTTTTCTGTCCCACATTTGGATTCTGACAGGTTATGTGGAGAACCTGATCTTTAACGATAGCGTCTTTCACTATTAAATACTCGCTACTCTGTGATAAATTGATACCAAAAACCGAGATTGTATTATACAACACATTTAAATGTGCAAGTAAAAGAAAAATATGAATATCATTTACTAGTCTTCTTTTGAGGCATTAACTGTACATATTTATCCTCTGACCTTACTGAGACATGCAGCTTGAAGCCAAGATAGCTGTTACTTACACTGTATGTATACACGTGACCGTAAGAAGTAGCACATTTTTCTTCCTTTTATTTCCTTTCCAACTTCTAAAGTCAAAGAATTTTTTTCCTCTGATTTTGACCAGTGTGGTTGATTTTCTACATATCTCCTACCTTTGAAGTCCTTTAATATTATCTTTGAGGATTTTCTTCTAGATTTCCAGCTTCCAGCCCTCGCAACAGCAGTCTCTGATATACCTTTTGATCTTTTTGTAGGTCACCGACACACAGCTTCTACCTGCTGGCAGACTTCAAAGCCTGTAATGTCTGGCAGACAAGCCTGTCTCAGAGATTTTTCTATTGGTTGGAAATTACTGAAATGAGATGGCAAATGCTCCATCAGCACTGGAGTCACATTGCTACCCTAAAGATTCCCAGTATTGCTTTCATGATTATATGATGCTTCATGGCTAAATCATGAAGTGGAGGCTGCCTGTCTGGAGAAGATGGTCTCCACAGCTGCTCTGGGGTATCAGTATCAGGGTGGCAAGGAAGGAGCCAGCGCAGGTTTGTAGCCTGCCCTCAGTCAAGGCCTCTGGCTGTAGGGGAAAGGAATTTGCCTCTCTGTAGGCTTGTACCTACTTAGACTGCTCTTTGCAGAGCCACTACCAGCAGTGTCTGCTGGAGCAAAAGGACTCCATCTGCTGTCACCTTGACCTGACATGTGGTCTACATTTCCTCACAGAAGCATTCCATTCTAAGTGACGACCACCACCTTTCCGAATCATAGGTCAAGCTGGGCTACTCGCAAGGAATCCACACGTGTTCCTACCAAGACAAGTTAATTCACAGGAGAAAGCTGAGGAGGTTCTCCAGTCAGAAGGCATTCCACCATAGCTCAGGCAACAGCAGTAACCTTTCCATTCACTAGATCTGCAAACCTGTCAGCTTTGGTTTCTCATTCACGCTGTTGTCTAATACAGTTCCATATTGCTAAGGTGCCAATGGATCAGTAATAACTCGGAGAGGAACAAATAGGGCTTGGGTTATTTATTTTAACTCAGTGCTGGAGTTTTCTATTTGTGTATGATTTGGATAACTCGTTAGGGCTATAGATTTATAAAACACTATTTGCTGAAACTAAACTTTTTAGTAGCTATCAGTAAGTGCAAGCCATTTATGGCTTTTATCAGAATAAACTTGTTAAAATACTGTGGTTTTCAATGTAGTGGATTGTACTTAGTATGTTTATACCACATACATAACCAAAAGTAACAGAGCTTTTGCATAGTTCCTTTGTTGACCTTTAACTGCATGTATCATGTCAAATTATTTTATGTAGGTGAGATGACAGAAACAGATCCGTTCTGCTATCTTATCACTTAATCCTTCTGTGCTCAGTATCACATTTCAATTTATATACTGCTCTTCTAGATATAGCAGTTTTATTTTCTCAGATATATATATGCATAAAATAAGTATAATGGTCTCGATTTTGTACACATTATTCAGTAAGGAGTTTATCAAAGGGTGGAAAACCTGGCCTCCATTGCACAAGAAAAGGTGAAGTCATAATAAATAACTTAAACCAAGGCCAGGGTCTGTTCTCACATCTGTTATTCCAACCTGATATTACCATAGCATCTGCTGTCTTGCAGCTAATCAGATTCATCATTACTATTTCAAGCCAAAACAGGAAACAAAGCCAAACAGACAAACTGCTGTTGGTGGCGTGTGAGTGACTTTCAGGCCAAGTCCCGCGAGAGACTGACGGGCTCTAACACTTGGTGTCCCAACCAAGGGCCTGCAGGGAATCCTGTGTTAGGCACCTGCACTCCCTGTCTCGTGACTAGGAAGATTTAGCAGCCTCCTTACAGGACAGCTGAACAACCTGTGCCCTGAGCAAAGAGCAATTAAGTTCAGTAGCAAATCCCCTTCAGGAATTCAGGTGCTGTGCCCAGGCTGCAGGAAGGCTCCCAGCTGAGATCTGCCCAGGCATTGTCCCTTGGGACCAGGCGTCTACAAGTGTTTCATCAGAAACTGAATATCGTTCACTATTTTTACTAGAGCTTTTGAACTCGAGGATTAGCACACTCAGATTTTTAAGAGGTGTTTAGTAACTCTCACCCTTAAAGAGCCCATACATGTATCTTCTCTACTTCCATTTATTTCTACCAAATCTGTTCACCTGGACACGTCTCGCAACTGACAGACGTTTCTTTCCTCCGTTTGTCCTTGGATCACTTGGGTGAAGATCCAATACTCTGACAGAAAGGAAATACTGATAGGTGGCAAAGCTCAGAGTAGCAAGTTGTCTCCAGAAGCTTTGTCAGCAGCTCATATTCACGATCAAAAGGCATTCATAATGATCATTGGCAGAAGTGAGCAAATACTCTTAGATGACAATTAGTAACCTTTGTTACTAATCTAGTTACATGCTAGAGAGTCCTTATGACAATATTGCCTCGGGAGATTGATCCGAATTCACTAACGCAAAGGAGATCAGCAATAGCACTGTACTTTCCAAACCTAGGAACACATTGTAATTGCTTTAGCGACTTCATTAACCAATGCTGTACCCCGGCGTATGTACTCACCAATGTTCAGTGAAGTGGGATATCGCTTTAAAAGAGCTAAAATAATACAGGTGATTAAGTCTACAATATCACAAAGCAGGCTGTAATCATTTGGTAAGAAGGCATTAGAAACAACTTGACTGAGATGTTCAGGTTATCAAGTCCAGGATGAAAAATCACTTAATGAGCTCCCTCTACAAAAAAATACTTTTTTTGTGTTAATATGACCAGCATATGAAAGTCAGTAAAAACTTCAGGTCAGCCATACATTATAGCTGGAGTATGTTTTCCTAGCCTTAGTAATATTATGGTCAGATACTGCCTCTGTAGTTAGAAAGCAGAATAATCAGATCTACTTTAGCAGAGAGCTTAATGATCTATGAGCTGTAGTAGGGGTAAAGTATACCTTGCTCCGTAATGATGAGAATAACCTGTATTTTCCAGTCCTTTTTGATCCTCAAGTACCACATACCGGCCATTAGTCACGCCAAGAAGAACACAGTTCATTACCTTTTGCTCCTCTATGTCTGAGCAGTCCCTACCTGCAGTTCAGATACACTGTTCTAACAGCACGAGTAGTCACTCCACTTCCAATTCACCATGTGAATGGGGCTCAGTTGTCCTTACTAGCCAGTAAGGACAGATATATTGGCATAAAAACTGAATATGAAATAGTTCCTTCCCGCACAAACTTCCCGCACAAACTTCCCGCACAGTGTAACAGCTGAGGTATCAACGGTGCTGATCTTTAGCTGCCTCTCTTTTACTTGTCCAGGATCCAGAAGAAAAATAGGATCCCTGGCAATGAAACTGCATAGGGAAGCCAAATAGAGTCTATGAGACCAGCTCAGAAAACCCTAAGCTACAATGAGAAAAATGATTCCAGCTTCACCTAAAGCAGGTTGTGAGGCCGCAGCTCCTTACCCCATCACAAACCATTATGCTCAGGTTTGCCAGCATTGAGGCAAGCCGTATTCGTTCTCCTGGCAAAATGATCCCAGTGAACTGCAAGGCCTTTAACCACAGCGATTCTTTTCACCGGGATCATTTTATCAGGACTGGATTTGGACAATCACGCCACAACATCAGAGATAGGAGAAGGAAGGAAGAGGCAGAAGCACAGATCTGGAAAGAGAAGCCCCTTAATCCCATATAGTGCATTTGATCGCTACTGAAGGACCTTACCTGCTCTCCCAACCTGAAATGCACTGTTCTCTCTGGCAAAGAAATATTTTTAACTTACATTCTGGTTTTCTGTTATAACTATGTTAATAGTTAAGTAACTATAGAGGATTAAGGGGTTTATTTGCTGCACTTGAACTGGCTTACTGTTGTGTCAGTAATTACACAAATGCAGGGGAAGGAAAGGTTTCTAGCCACACATTATTTTTTGTTTGTTTGTTTTTTCATCCAATATATCCAATGCTTAGGCTACTGAAAACTGTTGAGAAAATACAAAGGAATTTTTGCTTTACAACTGAGAGCAGCAACAGTCAGCACTTTCAGAAGGATTTTGGCTTGCTCCAGAGCAGTGAGAAAGAAACCCAGTGGCAGCAGGAGCCCCCACAGCATCCCGCAGGCCTGGCATCCTCAGGACTCTCACAAACTGGGTAACGCCGTCCTTGCATCTTATAGTCTACTCCCAACCCTTAATTCAAAACACAAAGCCAACAGAAGCTACATCGCAACCCCTTTCTCCTGCGAGGCCACCCCAGCTTTGCTTACCACCTTTCTCTCAGCTGGCAGGCGGTAACCCTGCTACCGACAGCCTGGCTGGCAGCCTTTGGCAAGACACCACCTACGAGCAGTTCCCAGCCAAACCTCCCGCTCCCTGTAGAAACAGCCTGTTTCTCTCCTAACCCTTAATTGTTGGGCTTTCTCTCCCTTAAATCCAGCTGGTACCGGTACGGCAGGTGGGGCTAACTGAGCCAGGGTGATTAGCTCCAGGCCTCTTGGCTCCCAAAGCAGCAGGTTGCTCTGCTGTTAATTACTGTTCGTTAATAGTCTATTTGGCAATCTTCGAAGGTTCTGGAAGTTGTTGCCTTCGCACGGTCTTTCGGCTCATTCCTCACCACCCACTGTCCTCCTTGGCAATTGCTAGTTAAGGTGGAAGTGTTTTAAGAAACTGCTCGTTACAAGCGAGGAAGCGGGGTGCTGCCCATGCCATGGGCAAGCCTTTTCCCGGGAGGATTAGCAAATGGAGTTGCTCTGTGTCCGGTTGCATTTCTTGCACCCTGCTTCCAGCCTTGCATAATTTTTGAGGAATAGTTTATGATGGTATGTAGCTCATCCTGGGGAGGGCAGAACATTATAGGAAAAGAGGGGAAGACCAGGGAAAGAGTTTAGAATTAGATCAGTTGATGTAACCAAAACAAAAAAGCCAACGAGTTTGGGAGCATCAGGTTTGAGAATAACTGCTCTGTATGAGGCTAAATATCTGCTTGATCATCTGAGAGAAAAAAACAGTCAATAATGGTGAAACAGAGGGGAGATGAGTGGAAGACTATTAGCAGGGGGAGAGGTGATTAAGTGATTGTTTCCTATAGAAAAGAGAGAGGCCTGTGTTAAAAAGCCTGGGGGGATTACCTTGGGGGTGAATTGTAATGAGTCACTACGCAAAAAATACAGTTTATAATACCTGCTAAAGCTACGAATTTCATTTCCCTCATTCCTCTTTTGAAGCATTTTGTGGCCTGCCTTGAAGGCGGATCGGGACGGAGAAGAGAGAGGTGGCTGGTCCCGAGGTGAGCAGCAGGTCTGCAGGAGATGGGCTGCGTCTGCTCTCTATCAGTCGGCTCTGCGGGTTCATGCCAGTGCGTAGTGGGTGCTGGAGTTTCACCCACATAGCTCCCCTAAGGGCATGTGGTGCACTGGATGGATGAAACGTTGGGCATTCTAGGAAGCACCTATGAATCTGTGTGTGTTGATGGGTTCTCAGAAGGTGGGTGGCATTTATTAAAGCCAAAAGTCAGATCTCCCTAGAGGAAAAAACCAAATTATTTTGTAAACCAGCAGTAGATGCAATGGGGCTAGGGGAACGATTTTTTTCGTTTTCTCAGATGTCACACAAATAGTTTGAAGGTTTGAGTTGTAGCTGTTCTTCATTGACTGCTCATTAAAACTTAAAACATCGCTGTGGGCAAAGCTGTTTCACCAAATATGTCACATTATCTCCTTTAACCGGAGCTGAATCTTGAACTGTTTTCTTATATACAAATGCTGTTGGCCTTTTGCAGGAGCCTGTATATAAGATTCCTGGAAGCAAATGGTTTACGGAAATACTTCTCGAGAGCAGAATTCTGCTTGCTGGAATGTAAGGAAAAGGTAGAAATGTCTACCAGGTTACCTAAGTAATTTCTTTAAAATTGTTTCTAGTGATGCTCGGTGTGTGGCCAGAATTTTGTCCCCTGCGCAGCTCTTGCTTCCCTTGCTGACCTGGCAGTTAACAATAGTAACAATTACCCAGCTCTGCACTGAACTCTTACTGCGTGCAGTAAGCTATATACTCATAATTTATGTCTTCCAACCAGTCCAGGATATTGGGCACTTCTGCAGATACATGGAATAGAGGCAGTCTTTTGAAACCGATTTCTTAACAAATGTCACTTTCCCAGTTCTAGTTACGTTAATGCTGCTACCCAGAAATGTTTCTTCTCTCAGGAGCAGCTTTCATCAGGCAGGCTTCTCCTTGGATTTCAACGGGACTTTTCTGTGAGTAGAGTACTGTTCAACACTGAGAAGCAGGTACTTGGAGTTTACTCCACAGGTTGGGTTTTTTTGTTGGCTTGCTTGTTTGGGTTGTGTTTGTGGTTGATTTGGTTTTTCTTTTCTTTTCTTTTTTTTTGTTGTTGTAAAAGAAATGTTCTATAGCTTTACACTTTGTACACGCTCTCTATCAGGAAATAAAACCGGCTCTTAATGAGTGAGAGATTTCCGTGGCTGCTCACAGGAAAATGCATTTTTAATGAAAATAAATTTGACTGGTGTCTCTTCTTGGAGGACACACTGGTGAGACACTGTACTATTTTTATTGCCCCAGTCTTCACTGTTTGCTTAGTAACTGATTCTCCGTTCTAAGCAAATGATGATAGCTGAATGAAGTGCAGAAAAAAGGAGATTTTAAACAACCTTTTATCTGCTCAACTTTGGTTGCTTCCCTGAAGCCTGCATTAGTGTTATTTTATACTTGGCTTAAAAGAGTCATTAGCCCTGTAGACTAGCAAGGGATGACCATCATACAGCAGCTGCTAGACACGTAATCCTCCTTCCACTTTATCTACTGCAGCAAAAGTTGCAAGCTGTGATGCACACCTGGCCTTTTTATGCAAGCCCTATTTTCTTGAAGATAGATCTGTTATTTCCATTTCTCTTTCATGTAATATTTTTCAAGGCAATTTAGGAGATAATCAACACCGTACAGTCTGGGACATGGTTGCAGCTGTTTTGTGCGAGTCTTGTTCTGGGGGGAATGCAGAGGACTCTGTACTCAATTTGGCAGCCAACATGAAAACAGGGAAGAAAAGAGAACAACCAAAATGAAAAAGGACAATTGTTTGTTGTTTGACTTTGAGGAAACCCCAAAACTTCACTTAACGTGCACATCATGTGGCAAATGTGGGTTGAAATCCTCTTCTCAAAAGATGTTTGAAGCTAGGCCTCCCACAGCGTAGAACACTTTTATGTTTTAAATCAAAAGTGCCTGAAAAAAAGTATTTCAGAGGCATAAAAACATGTAATCCTAGTATTTCAATTTTTTGTCACTTTCAGTTTGTCCTCTGGAACCGATTTTTTTTTTTTTCCAAATAGATTATTCACAAAAAAAAAAAATTGCTGAATTAGTGTATGGATGCACATTAGCCTACGTGGGAGCCGAGATGAGAGAGAGAAGGCTACGGATGGAGGGGCTGAAGCACCCCAAGGTGTACATCTTGTTCAGAGACGGGGAAGGGACTAGAGCTGGGTAAGCGCTCGGAACAGCTGAGTTTATTCTTCCCTGCGTTTTCTAAAATGTGCCTGGGGACGGTGCAATTACGGCAAGAAAAAACCGCTTCTGTTTTCAGAAAGAGCATCCGTAAGGAAGAGAGAGTGCCTGCTGTGGTTATGTGCTTTGCTTTTTAACAAAGGTCTGGCAGACCAAATAGCATCCATTCTGCCTATGGATAAGTATAGGTGGAATTTCTCGTTTATCTTTTTTATTGCTATTGGACACTTATCTAATGGTTTCAGTGACTTTTTCCCCACAATAAACCTTTAATACTTTATTTTCTGATGATTGTACACTTTAACTCACATTCCCTAGCGTGGTTCCTTGCTTTCACGTTAAATTAGTTTACAGTTGTTTACCCTGGCCTGATTTTGACATCTGCTGGATCAATCACCTGAATGATCAAAATCTTTTTGAAGCTCGGGGCATTGTTCTCTTTGTTTGCTTTTCCCCACACTTAGAAGACTTGAAGAATTTATAACCATTGACCGGATTTCTAAATTTGCATCGTATTTTATTCAGGATTTTTTTTTTTTTTTTTTTAAGGTAAAGCAAAGCTATTGAACAGTGCTTAATACTGACACTAGAGATAAATAACGTCACAACTTGTTTTAGTTTGGTTGCTTAGTTTCAGGCTTTATAAATGCCGATAGACGTGGAATAATTTTCTTTCTGATAGAAGAAATGGTGGCATATGCGGGGAGGAAGAAGGGACCAAGAAGGTTGGTGCTCTGACACAAAATCCCGAATGGGTAGTGGCAGGGGAAGGAGACTGGAGCTGGGATGGGCTATTTCAAAAGGTAAGGCCCGAAACTGCTAGGCTTGAGCGACTAGGCCAAGGATTAGACACTGAGAGGTTATCAAAATTACGCCCCATTCCAGACCTCAGGTCTGGATCTAGGGTCGCTGAATTTAAACGGCCTTTTATTAATAAGGAATCAAGTGTGGGTTTGCAGCCCCTGCCCCTCGTCGTCCTCCGCCCCTGTGAGCTGGTGTAGCAGGAGTCCATGGAGGCCCAAAGCTCCTGCTGCTGCTGGGAACTGTTGGGAGTTCCCAATATTTTCCAATACCCCAGCAGCCGAGCGGGGCCGAGCGCGCTCCCGCCCCGCAGGGACGGCCCCGGTGTCGCTGCCTTCCCACCGAGCACGGGAAAGGGGACGCTCCCCTCCGCCGCCCGCCCTGAGAGCGATGAGGCGGGAGCGGGCGGGCCCGGTACCGGCCCGGCGGGGCCGCGCTCCCGCCCCTCGGCTCCACCGCCCCCGAGCCCCGCCCCGCGGGGCCGCGGCCGGCCAACGGCGC